>NDFZ01001385.1:0-13671 GCA_002192655.3 Mamestra configurata | reverse complement strand
ACTATATTGCTTTTGTATATTTTAAAGTACGCCTACGCAGCATAAAGTACAATACTCTGTATTAGATTACGGTTGGCAACCCTAGCTGACGGACAGATCCGTCCTTCCATAGGTTTCGGTCGGTGAGTCGGTCACCTATTCAAATATTAGATGAAAATCTGAAAACACTTTAATCTGACGTGCACATAAGCTTTGATTCAGCGCAAACAGAACGATAAAAATATAATTAGACCATTAGGTATGTAAAGAGTATTTTGATTAAATTCCTAACCATCAAAAGTAACTACTTGCCCTATTGTCTACGTAACTATGTAAGTGATGAATTTTCGTCAACTCCAGCTTCCTTTTATGGGATCTCTACTACATAACCATTTTCAAGATTATTTAAAGCTGTACCTAGGGGAGTTTTTTTTAAGAATCCATTAGCATGAAGGTGTACCTACCTATTGTATTTACGGCACGGGCTGTGGCTGAGAAATTGGCTAATGTGCTNGCTGTACCTAGGGGAGTTTTTTTTAAGAATCCATTAGCATGAAGGTGTACCAACCTATTGTATTTACGGCACGGGCTGTGGCTGAGAAATTGGCTAATGTCGTGTTGCGGATTTGATTCCCGCACGGAAAAAATATATCTCAATGAAGAATAGATAGTTGTTCTGGGTTTGGCTGTTTGTGAGTTTAAACGTTTGTAATCGCACCCGCAATACAGGGGAATTTCCTAGCGAGGTTTGTTTTGTAGTAAAAATATTTTGAATGTCTCTGCTTAAGATAGTCATATTATTTCGAATACACATCCAGATTAAATAAGCAGTTACACAAAACCGACATGTAACAAAAATGTTGATTCAAAGGCAGAATATTTATGAAAATTTTTGTACACGAAATCACAACACAAAATAAACAATGAACGTCACATGTAAGATAAAGGAAAATAATTAGGAAGACAGAATTTAGGTAAACAACAGTCGACATCAAAGACTACAGAGGAAGATCAAAAGACCACATAACAAGGATAATGGGAGCCAAATTGAAATATTCTGCCTTCGTCGTAGATTTGTTTGTTTCTCTAACGAAAATTCATGTGAAACTCCGTGGTAGAATGTTTTTTTTTTTACTTTTTTTTTATAATTTAATTGTTGCTACTGTTTCAGTTACAGGTGTAGGGAACACCTGTACCTGAATGAAAATGTATATTCAAGGCAAAAAAAAAAAGATTTATTTCTGAGTATATGGTACATAAAGCTCTTAAAATAAAACAGTTTCACATATTATACTACCGTTCCCGGTGTTGAAATATTAAAAATTCAAATTAACTTCCAAAGTCAAAGTTGTAGGCCGCAGAAATATAATTATAATATGTAGTTAGTTTTCCATCGACACGCTTAGATATCCCCATTAATATTATAAATTAGTTTAGATGAAAATAAGATCTGACGATCTGACTTGTATGGTTTTGGCAACATTATAGAATAGAATTTCTCTTTATTCGAGTATCCATGACTCAAAAACTGTTAGTTAAACTTACGACTATGTTAGTTAAGTTAGCACTGATAAAAACAAACAAATAGAGATAAAAAATATATATTAAGAGAATGAGTAGATGGATGAATTCTCCCGTACAGAACTATTATTTTAGTCTTTTTTTTTACCCCGGACTGAACAATTCCCTATTCAGTCCGGTGTCAAAAAATCTCATCTAAGTTTCATAATTTATTATTTAATAGGTACCTACTCGACAGATAAAACGTTTAAAAGCAGTGGCCACGTATTATTTACGTCAGATATGTAATAATATGAATTTATTGACGCAACAGCATCTTTAGTGACGTACAAATAATATCTTACTATGTCATCTAACCACATTTGTGAGCTGTAAAAAACTCTCCATCTAATAAAGGAAAGGTCAAAGTAAACTTTAAAAGAATATGTAAGTAAATATAAGATATGGGAAAAATTGGTACCTACACATGACGCATCCCTCTTTCGTATGACGTCAAAGCTACATTGAGTTTGGCAGAGATGTTTCCTCCTTTTACGGTCTATACAAAATGAGGAATTAAATAAATTACTTTGGATTTAGTTACAAAGCCCATCGTACGGCTCCGATTCACCTAATTACCTTAACTACGTTATTTAGTCATGGATCCAGTAAAATACTGAAACCGTTGCTGAAGTATAGGAATTTAATTCCATTCGCTGAAATATTGCCGTACTTTGTAAGTCTGAAAAGGCATGACGTGCTGTCAAATATCAATGTCGAATATCTACTTGAGAGCTTATTCGTTCTCTCTCCATACGGTAATTCATGTAGGTCCTTGCCTTGGCCTTCACCAGCACCAGGTCATCGGTACAGCTTGTGGGAGACTTTAGTTACGAAACGCACTGGAACGATCGATGTAGTTATTCTTGGGGAGGCCTACGTCCAACAGTGGACTTTCGGCTGAAATGATGATAAGCAAGTCCTTATTCTTGGAAATGCATGAATCTCTCGAAACTTTTTATCAAAATGTTTGTTCATAATTCGTTGTAATGGGAAATCCCGTCGGGCGCATAGCTTAACAGCAAGAATAATTATTAGATACTTATCTCATATCGCTGCATAAAAGTAAAAAGTTAGTATAAAACATTATAAAATTATTATTAACAAAAAAGCACGCGTCACTATTATGCGGATACATTTTATTACTCCCATGATACTTCAATATTATATACTTAGCATACGTCACGTCGTTGATGACGTAAAGTAACATCGTTATCTAACTAGCAAATTTATTTCAATGACGTAAATAGCTAAGGTTGGGTCAAATCCTTATTTTTGGAGGTATTAGTAAAGGTTAATGGTAATTAACTAATAGCTAGGTAGTTCTAAAATTAGCATTCATTTTTAGAATTAGCTTTTCCCGCGCTTTTCCTCGTCATTATTGAGAAAATCGTTATCCAATTAAATTGTTTTCCATGACGTCAGTAAGGTGGACTCAATACCTTGTGATTTTAGAGTAATTATAAGTAAAGTTAATTTTAATTACCTAATATAGATAGAAAAGTTCTTCCCCCAGCTCCAGTACCGTGATTTTGTTCCACAGAAACAGTGTGCTTTTCCGGAATAAATATAATAAGTTGAAGAATTTTGGTAATTGGACTAGTACTACTAGAGATTACCAACTACAAATAAACAATGTTACCTCTTCACTCTATTAGAACAGAAGTATAGATAAATCAGGTTTAAATCACAATCAAAACTTTACGGCTAACACATACGGAGTTGGTATCGCAATCCCGGATTTTATGAACAAATAATCCGCTCATTACTAGAATGTTAACGTTAACCTGAATTCAGCAGAGGCCAGTAATATTAATAAAGCTATTTTCTAAATGCGTTGTGCAATAATCTTGATATTATGTGTTTATATTATTATGCATCTAAGAGTTATTTTATTCTTATCTCATATTTATTATCTACCACTTGGCTTATTTTTAGAAAATTATGTCAATGGATTCGGTTTACGATTTATAAAACTTACGATTAGTGTTGGAATTATATCTTGTGTTATTAATGGACGTACAAATATATATTTTTTTTTTCGTAAGTTCTATTGATAAACTTAGGTGCCACAGTAGGACTATTTCTCCTTATAACAGCACAGAAGTATGCGAAATTCCCAAGAATGGCCCACACAATATGACATTAGGATATGCATAGTATTAATATGGCGTTATAATATAACTGAAAAAAAAAACCCAAAGAAACTAGTTAATAACTGACTTGCAAAAGGAAAAAAATCAGGCTTATTTGAATTTAAAATGCCAAATCCAACCGTTTTTTTAAAGTTCAAAGTGATTATACTATTATATTACAAAACGAAATGAATAAATCCGTCTGACCCAGACGATATAATACCAAACACAATCCAACAAAGTTTACGGCTATGCACGCGTAAACATTGGAAATAATACCTAAGTAAATACTAGCTCAGTCATGTAAGTTATAACATAAATAACGGACGGTTAAACATGGAGCAGCTACAAGTTAAACAATAACTTACCCAGTTTCACGATGCAAACACCAGGTGGCGCTGAATATGTGCCGCATTTCTGTATCTTTAGGCGTGTTTACTCTACACCATTGGAATATCCTGTTTCTACTGTATTGGCAAGATTCTAGGAGTGTGTGAAAGCCCCAAAAACATTTATGTAGAAACAACCGATTAAAAGTTCTTAAAGATCTCCGAATTTTACTTTAATTTTATTTTAGAGACGACTTTGGAATTAGTGGAAGAATCTTGTTAGATTCTTCCACTAATTCCAAAGTCGTCTCTTTAGTAATAGATTTATTTACCTAAAAAAAACATGATTTTTTGTTTCGCTTAAAACAAGAAAAAGCATTTTACATTGTAGAGAACTGCAACTAGGGAACTTTTTTTTTGGGTGATTACTGCTAATCACCAAAAAAATATCCTTTATTTGCTGTCAATGTAAAACATGAGAATAATGTTTTTAAAAAGTATTTCTTAATTTTTTATTATGTAAAAGCCACTATCTAATACTGTAAAAGTAACATAAAAAGATGAACTCAGAACGTCCAAAGCTCTTTAGTACAACAACAAGGCTGTTTAACTGTTTACCGAGTCGAGCCAGTCAATTAAGGAAATGGCTCGCTGTTTTCACTGTAAATCGACCAAGCAAACTGTTACTAAATGAACCGACCAAGCACAGCTATCTCTAAACGATATTACATTATGCTTAAAGCTCTGTTATATTGCTCAGTTTATTATTTGGTGTAAATTATGCAATTCAGTATTTCAAGGACTGAAATGGATATTATACTGATTGAGGGCGCAGTAAAGATAGTATTTGCTTATATTATTTTCAGTGGCGACTGATGACCAATCACTCCAAAAGCTTGGTTATACGTAGGTGGGTGGAAATAGGATGAACACGAGTTCATACAACCCTCTTGATAATATTCACTTACTCTTATGAAAGTGTGGGAAGAAAAGGGACGGTTTATTTTTAGCCAAGACCAAACAAGACATTATTAATACAAAAGTAACAATGGAACTTTAGGCATTGTCCTAGAAAACATGCAAAATTACCCACTGTGCTCGCAATATTCAGTTCAGTACATTCGTATCTTCACCGAAGTAATATTAAAAGATGTTTTCATGCGAAACAATGAAAGATGTCGCCGCCTCCAGAACTTTTTCCCGCCAACGCGGCCGCCATGACACTTCCCTTAAACACGAACTGTCAGTTTCATTGTCCTGTTTCGAAGCTCATTTAAAGGCAGACTCCACAAGTGGGTAGGTATAAAACACTTTTGTTGACTTGAATGCTGAAAGCTTCAGCGTTTTCTTTTTGAATGCTGACGTGGGCTGTTGAATATTTTATAAGTAACTTTGCTAGCGAAACAAAGTGCGTACTTTGTGGGCCGACACCAAAGCGCTTTTGTGTGTACAAGTTGACATTTATTTATCATTGCAGATAGGAGAATTTATTTACTGTATGTTAGAGACAGACACATTCTAGTAAGCACGTCACGATACATAGTTTTATGAAATATCGTACGAAGTCTGTAGAAACAGGAAGGCCGGTAAACGCAGTATATCATAGGGATTATTGTTGGCATGTTAAGACACTATCTAACCACCAACTAACCTTTATTTTCTCGACACAAAGTCAGGGGGGATATGCCGTGATGAAAATAAATTGTCTTGCGCTCACCTTACTACCTTTACATACTAAACTGTCTTTAAATCTTGAATCACATAGTTGGTGCTTTTCAAAGGCCCGAGGGACCGAGGACCAAGAGCCAACAAGAAAATGCAGTCACCAGACATGAGATTACAAACGTTCGTTTTTACGCGATTGCCAGAGAAGGAGGGTAATGTGTTTTAGGTATCATAATAAAAGCTCGAGATGACGATTGATTCCCCTAAATAGTTAAATAATCAAATCTGTTATTTATCTAAAAATTAATGCTACCAAACTTGTTTGGAACATTTAAGTCGTTTTTGCATAGGCATCGGTGTATTACTAGATACTTAACACCTACATCTACCATAGTCCTCGTACTGGGAGCATTAAGTGGTTTATTGCTGTAGTTTAAAACGGCAATTAATCTCAAGCCGCAATATCCTATTACAGCTTTGATCCACTTAGTGAGAAACACCGTGAAATCCAGACGGTCTATTCTGTAAAAATCTCGCCGTGAACACAGGCGAAGTGAACTGTCATTCTCTAGCATAAAGAAGATTGACAGCTCACTTCACCTATGTTTTCAGGGTGAGAGTTGTTCAGACTCGCACTACGTACATAGGTTGTACGTAGTGCGAGTGGGTAGAGGGGGAGTGAGATGAAGTGAACTGTCATTCCGCCTTCACGCTATGATAAATGATAAATTATATTGATTTTGTAAGTAGTTAGGTTAAACATAACACTTTTACACGTCAATCTTTTTTGGTCATTTTTAAACTAGATGAGGCCGGTGTTTCCTAGCTGACTACCCTGAGAAGAAACACCGAAACAAACTCAGAGGTCAAAGTCTCTTTTAAAGTCCATACAATCGTACTGGTCAAATCATATGAGAACCATGTAGGTTAATGTCTGAAGTGATATTTTGAGGAAAGTACCACACAGATTTGAGTGGGCCTGTCCAAACAGTGCAAGCATTTGTCAGTTATCGTGTAGCTCAAACTTAGAACTTTAAGAGCTCAACGATTTGACGAACCAAAGTAAGGACATTTGGGTAGGCCGCATAAAGAACTCAAACTGCCAGACTAACATGAAATGAACCCCTATTGCGATCTACATGGTCCTCACATTCACAATATATGGTTAATAACTAATTTTATGTTCACTTATATGTACTTAAGTTTTACCAAATAGCACTACTAATTAGTATGAGGACGATTGACGAATTGACGTGAACAGAAGTAAATTTTGAATTGACATTAGCATTCGAAGGTCACTTTGACAACACCGCTTACCTCATTCAAAAATAGAAAACAAGAAAATATAGCAGGAAAATATACCTATTATAAATAAAATAACACAACCATATGACTATCCTGCCACCGTGCGATAAATCCATTAGACAATATAATAATAATAGATACGAGCGATAGAAGCGGACATTATCGTCCCGATATTATTAAGATCAATTTGTCCCAGCATAAGCTAAGTATGTCACGCGAGGGAGAATGATATTATTACTGGATATTATTATATGTATTATCATTTATTAGGAGCTCGTAGATTAATAATAATAGCTACATTGGTCGATATTCAAGGTTAAGCAACGGTCTCCAAGGTGGATCTGTAGATGGGTGACCATCCATTACATACCGAACCGACTCAGAAAGGTCGTAAAACCATTGGTATCAGTTGTACTTGTAATATCCTACTTTATATTATCTATTTTACTATCTTCTTACTAATATTTTAAACGCGAAAGTTTGTATGTAGGTATGTTTTTACTCTTTCACGCAAAAAGTACTGAACGAATTTGTATGAAAACTAGCACACATATATATACATAGTTTATGACCTGGATTAACACATAGGATTTTTATCCCGATATTCCCACGGGATCGAGAGTAACGCGGGTGAAACCGCGGGCGACAGCTAGTTGTAGATAAAGAGATCTACAATATTACAACTGAGATCGATGGTTTGAGACCCGACTCCAATCCCCAAAACTGTTGAAAATAGGTTAGGTAAATGGATTGATATTATTATAGCTTCTATATTGTCGTTTATGTGAAAGTATTTTTAATAAATCATTGAGAAGATATTTTCGGCAAATATTTTAATAATTTGTAAATTGGAACGGCTCGCGGATATTGGTTACGTTGAGTGGACCGACCACAAAGCTGCAATGTTCGAACGAGATAAAATAAAATGAAAACGATTTTCTTTTGGCTCGAATTCGTATGTTAAACTCAAATTGCAGTCAAATAATTCACATTTTTAAATTCCTTTTCGTTTACACGTTGGCGTTGGTCCCTTATGAATAATGTTAATTAACCCGACAAGTTTCTATATCAAATGCCATGATGACGTAGAGGTAAAGTCGACGATTACATAATTTTTGTTCAGTTTAACCCCCTTATTCATAAAACTTTTTACCATTACCTACTTAGTTAAAATACTATTTAAGAGATTCTAAATTCAAATTTTCACTACAAAATTTTGAATAAAGAATCTGTTTGTCAGTATTTTAGCTATGTAAAAGTTTAGTTTTATTTTTTATATAGCTGTAAATATAATGGTAAAAGATGTTTAGTGCCTGACTAACCTATATTTTAAACAGTGTTATCTATATTTCTAAAAGAAAGTCGTGTTAGTTACACTATTTATAATTCAAGAACGGCTGAACCGATTTGGCTGACAATTGGTGGGGAGGTAGCTTAGAACCAGGAGACGGACATAGGATACTATATTTTTATCTCGTTTTATTACAAAACACAACAAACAGAAAAACGAAAAATTTACCAGTCAAAACATATAATATCAGTCTAGCCGTTCATTTGTTAAAAATGGTGTAACAAAACGCAACTGACACGGAATAATAAAACACAACTGACAGCTAAACGAAATGTTATCTATGGTTAAGTGTGATTGAAAATTTGACAGTTATAAAAAAAAATGGACAAAAATCATTATCGAATACAACGCCATTTCTGATACATGACAAAAACAAAACACGGCAAAAATGTATTCTGAGGCGGTACGAAGTTCGCAATAATAAGTTGGTAATAATACCAATACCTACAATATTGCAATAGAAAAAATAAATAGGCATCTCGTTACTCGTCTTTTGAATAGAAGCAAACAGAGCTACAGTTACAGCTATGGTCGACGCCATATAAATTTGCAATAAAGTTCATTGACCTACATTTATTGTCATACTTTATTCCGAAAACAGAAATAAAGACATAAACTGTCCTGAATCGACATTTATCGTTATCCTTGACATTTATCTGGACGTTGACCATAGTTTCAATAAAGCGATGCGACAATTACACAACGCGATTTTTTTAAAAGGTATTGTCGCGTTGTTGCATGACGCCTGTCACATCGATTCCGGAATTTCCCGATAAACGGCGACTGAACAGATTACTCAGGATAATTAACTTTTCATGATTAAATATTCTACTTCCAGGTACCTGTTACGTGTTCACTTGATAATACCGTTATTCGAGGAAGAGCTAAAGATCGCAAATTACACAAAGCGAAAGGTATGAATTTAATTAATTATGACCTCATATAATGCGTAGGTTTTCATCAATAAAGGCTTCGCTTTTATGGCCTTATTTCACAGGAACCGTGCATAATTCGTATTAAAGTAGCCTACTCACTCGCATCACATCATATCAGCCGAAACGTCCACTGCTGGACATAGGCCTCCACAAAGTGTCGCCACAACAACCGGTCCTGCAGCCCTACTATGACACGCTAATGCCATCCAATTCCGATGATGTAAACGGGATAGTGCTATTCGCTATGTATAGCTCCGTCTCCCTCTTAGAGCGGAATCATGATCGTTTTAAGACTTCATAGTACCCTGTGCGTAGACCCTGTGCGTCTGTCATCCATCGGCTACCGGCGACCGTCGCCAGGTCATCGGTCCGCCTTGTGGGAGGCCCACTCAGAACTCACTCAGAAATAGTTGACCTAAGATGAACAAACGGAGAATTCTTAAAATTCTTACTTACTATTATAAAAGCGAAAGCCTGAATGGATATTAGTAACTTAATCACGTCAGAACGGCTGAACGGATCTGGATGTAACGCACTGAGATAGATTTATAGACTGAAATAGACTATAATCCCTTGGGTTAATTTACGAAATTCACGAGGGCGAAGCCGCTGCCAGAAGCAGTTCTTTAATAGTTTACTAGTATTTTAAGGCTATAATTATATGCGTACCAAGTAAATAACGTTTTAAGTTCCAAAATAATTATACACTCATCATCAAGAATAATTGTACGTGTTGTATATTCTTTTTGGCTACCAAAATGGATAAATGCTCACCTAATCTTATTTTCCTGAAATACAATGTTACTTCTGTTACTAGGAGAACTTGGATGCGAGCTAAGCGAGCTCGGGACTTGGGATACCCCGACTCGGACAGGTTAGGTTAGAAGGGGATGGCGGGGTCTAGTGAGCGTGCGAAGCGAACGAATCAGACCCCGCTATCCCCTTCGTGGTTGTTTTTTTTAACCGTAGACTCGATTTCGCCTTTTGGTGAGCATTTATCCATGCTGGCAGGTATTTCGAATTTTTTGATACTAAAATAGGTACTTTTCTGGTAGGCGTTTAAACACAAGCCGTATTTTAATACATGTTAAAAGCAGCATAATATTCTATCTTATGCCTAGCAATATTACATTGTAGCCTTGTGGTGATTACTGATGCATAGCGTTGTAAGACGTGTCAACTTGAGAGAAGCCATTATGAACAAGGACTGAATTAATAAGAGGCTAGCCTGCACGGTCGGTTTTATGCACTTTCTTTATGATATTGAGTACTTAAGTCAAGAAAACTTGATATGGTAGCAAAATTTAAGAAGTATTGGCACCGTGTTAGTGGTATTGGAATGATTATGTTGGACTTTCTAGATTAGAAATGTGTAAAAGATAATGCTGTCATGCTGTCACCTTATTAATTAAAATGAAAATAACGAAAAGCGCTTAGGTAAGAAAATGTTAAGGAGGCACTTCACTTGGCGTATTTGCCCAAATATTTGTGTTACTTGGAAAATAGAAAAAATATTCTAAAGTGATTGAAACAAGTTCATTTTTTAATAAAGAAGTAAGGCGAATATTTGTGCAAAAATAGGCCAAGTGAAGTGCCAGCATTAGTCGAATGAGAAAATACACGCAACGACTTAGGGAAGGGGTCCTCTATTTTGAAATCAGTACCTTATAGACTGAGATCCTTTTTTTTTGTGAGTGTCGTCTCGTAGTTCAACCTATGAGGTTGTCGACTGCTTAACCGGGCTTCCCTGTAGGGTGGCTTTAATATAATATTAAAGCCTCCAACCAGTGCCGCTAGACCTCCCTGATTTTCTTACGAACAATTTATATGGGATATAGTATTGTTAGTAATACCTGCTAGCTTGGGCCGACAGCCAATTTTTTATTTTTTTTGTATCAAAGGTATTTCAGTAGTCAATTTAAGGAGGTTATTTCGCATCCTCCCAAATTCTGGTAGACTTTAGCTTTCGTTATTTCCACTTACTAAATAAACTATGCGCAAATTTCAGCCTTGTGAATAGGATCTCAGTCGAGGTGGCGACCAGCTCTTAGACTATTACAATGACCAATCAGTCGTTAAAATATTATTTAATTATTAATGATTTAATCAGCACCCAGGCTTCGAAAAAAGTGATTAATTGGCCGGTCCAAGCTAGCAGAAATGCTTATGTTAAAAGTACATACTAACACTTCTTTATCCCGCACATTTTGTTAAAACATAATCATTTTGACGGGTGCCTGGTCCTGATACCTCAGTGCTGCCATCTACTGAACGTCATAACAGAAAACCCTCATTGCAAAATGTATGGGATTGACCTCATGACATTATGGTAGCGTAAACAAGTATACTACGCCAAAAATGGTCGTGAAATCTCATAAAAAAACCGGCCAAGAGCGAGTCGAACTCTCACACGAAGGGTTCCGTACCATAAACCAAAAAAAATATGTTTATTGTATGGGGCTCCCCTTAAATATTTATTTTATTCTGTTTTTTAGCATTTGTTGTTATAGCGGCAACAGAAATACATCATCTGTCAAAGTTTCAACTGTCTAACTATCACGGTTCATGAGATACAGCCTGGTGACAGACAGACGGACGGACAGCGGAGTCTTAATAATAAGGTCCCGTTTTACCCTTTGGGTACGGAATTCTAAAAAGTCTAACTGCGATTTTCCAACCTGTTGCATCGAAAGAGCATTGACAATATCCGACCAGAATACTTAAAAGCAACGAGACCTCTTTTCTACTATCCATTCAGAAACTTCCACCTTCAAAGTATCCTTCAACAATTTGCCAACAGGAAAGGAGATCCTTCTCACTTTCCGTATGCCAATAAAACGGATTAGTATTCAGTCGGCTGTAAGCCTTCGACAAATGATATGTGTGTGGCCATCATAATGCATGGCTGGTGTGAAGTGACAAGTAATCCGTTTGATAGTTCCGCATTTGATTATCATGATATGTTTAGCCTTATCCCAGCCATGTTTGGGTCGGCTTCCAGTGTAACCGTGTTTCCGAATACAGCAAAATACCGGTATTCTACATGGAGCAACTGCTGATATCTCCAAAACGCAATTAGGTACAACTAACTGCTGATATCACAATAAGACCGGTTTCAGATTTACGGGCATCAGAATACCTGCCGGGGCGGGGGGGGCTGGGGCTACTCTTTAAGCCCGAAGTCCGTAGTTTCGGGCTTAGTTGCGGGCGTATTCCAGTTCGTCGTAGATTTCGCTGCGGTTCTTTTTGTTGCCGTACAAATTTCGCTTCTTAGTTTCTCTTGGCGACATTGATGCCGCTACACTAGTCTAGATAGATGTTACGAGGTTAAACCAGATAAAATGAATAATAGATGTGAAAAATGTCTACTTTGTAAAACGATTTTTTGTCTCCTGAAAAGCTCATCAGTTTACATATACGAGGTGTCACATCTAGACCGATGATATACAACTGTTGCTGTAAAATCGTTTGACAGCAAAGTCGATTGCTAAATGTGCTACAGAGTGAAATCTGATCGACATGAACTTAAACACAGCTCATTCATCTTCCGAATGCCTGGCAAAAGCACCCCACCCACACACTTCAATCAATCCATGTCATTTAGCCATGAGCCCCTCAAAGATGACGGTTAAATATGATTCCAATTTCAAACTAATCCGGCTTCCAGCCAATATTCAAGGAGAGATCTCGCACGGTATGTTCGAAAATTGAAAAAATTTCTTACAGCATTTTATCGGTCTTTGGCAGCGAGGCATGGCTTACCCTACTAGGTAGGAGCGAGGAGGTACTCGTCAAATATTGCATTGGTTTATTATAATCGTTAATACTTACAACAGCGGGATTCTTCGTCGGAGACAGCTTTGCAAATTTCCGTGACCGGAATTGAAGAATTTTCGTTTTTTTCTGCGATTTCGGGGTTGAAACATTTTAAATACGACGATGGCCTCACATATAGTTACAGTGTGAACTGGGCCCCGTTTTAATAAAACTGAAAAAATAAAAATAAAACATACACAAATATGCTAATATATATCTCATAATAAATATTCGTAACAAAAATTAAATAAATAGTCACACACATGTCACATTTTGGGGACAGGTGCTCTTTAATACAGTGACATTTGCGCGCCCCAAAAATCTGCCTTTACCTTGGATAGAGGTAGGCCTAGCCATACAACGTGGCAATGCCGCCAGTCTTGGGTACACTTCCAGTCGACAGCGATTCGGAGAAATTTTTTGACATCATATTTTAAAGTTCACCTGCTTAGGAGTTTTTATTATAAGTGTTTTTATTTTAAAATAGATGAACAAATTTAGACACAGCGTTCTTCAGTACGTCTAACCAAAGAGATCCAAGCAAAAATCACTGATTAAAGTGATTTTGAAGTATAAATTGCCAACATTTTAGCATA
>NDFZ01001384.1:0-13669 GCA_002192655.3 Mamestra configurata | reverse complement strand
ATTAAGACTAACTGTATCCACCAATCTAACCTGATGAAAGCGATGATGTGGTTGACGATTGAAGAGGAGCACGCTTGCCAGAAGTGATCTATTTACTCTGACTCTCTGACTCTCTGACTTAAAACCTCAGATTGTAACCATAGGTTTTGATTTAAACCATCATGCACAACAGCCTCTCGATTCTGTAAACATGTCGAAGTTAAGGCTTGGGTGAAGTGATCACGAGGTGAGCCGTCAATCCCTTTAATCAAGATGGAATGACAGCTCACACCGTGATCACGTGACATCTTGATTATATGGATTGACGGCTCACCTCGTGATCACTTCACCCAAGCCTTCACTTTGACATGTTGAGATTGTAATATGAAAATGATAATTTACTTATTTAGTTTATAAGAATGACATAATGTATATTTAATAATAATATTTTTTTTTTTAATTATTCTATATCAACAAATTATGTGAATAATGAATAATGATAGCATGTTAAATAAATTAAAACCTGTCGCCTATACATTGCTGTGCCCTAGCAGGGTTCATTGTTTGGAACTATCATAATGTAACAACCTGTAAACAACATGAAACGCAATAAATGAATATGAATATGTTTACAGAATCGAACAGCAGTACATTAGCGGACTTAATGCCTTAGGCATTCTTGTTCAAGTCAACCAAGCGCTGTGATGAGATAACGTGACAGGTGCTGTTCTAAACACGGACAACACTCAAAAATATGAACATTGATAAACTAACACAATAGTTAAAGCAGTCGTTTTCTTATTAGGTTATCAAAGAAAACCATTTTTTTGCAGTTTTGTTTACCATAAATACTGATAAAGACCAGATTATTGTACCAGTACTTCATCATAATAAAATGCAAGCTACTCACAAAAAGCTCTAGGTACTCAAGACTATTAAAAGTTTTACGTATTTACTCACAGACAAGGCTCCGGAGAAAATTTATTGAGCTAAATGAAAGTAGTTCAGACGGAGTTATTTACTATTGCCATAAACAAAATGAATAATTTCTCTAATAATTTTTGGGCGTCAAATTTTAATATGATTGCGGGAAAGTGCGAGTCTGACTCGCGCACCGAGGGTTCCATAAAAACTCGTACGAATATTATTTCATCCGTTACGGGAATAGAGTCTCAATTTTTCAGAGTATTTCACGAAAAGATAAGTAGAAGCCTAAAAACGCTAGATGAATTAACAAAAAACAAAATGGCTAGACAAGGAGTAAACACTACTGAGATGAAATTAGAAAATGTTTATGGTATGAAAAAATATAATTCCAATTCAATGATGACGACTCTAATTTGGTTCGAGTTATTTAAATAAATACCTAAGATTACAATTCTAATAATATCTTATTCAAATAATCTAAGCGATAAATAAACAATAGTGACAAAAGACCGATTCTCAGAAGCCATTTTAATAATATGCTTAAGATGAGGTCACTGTAAGTTGCAAGGGCGAAAAGAACAGTGCACGATACGCAAATTAGGTTTAGCATAAAACAAGTATCCATTTATTGTTTACTATCAGTAACTGCTCTGCATTTGTTCAATCTTATATTCTGACATCAGCCTTCAATAAAATCTTATATATATAAATATATTATCTGTATATTCTTTCCGAAATGTTAAAATTCAATTTTGTATCTTAATTTTATTTACTGTACACCTACCACAGTATAGTCTTTATAACCCAAAGGTTGACTGGTAGAGAATGCCTTGATGCATTAAGTCCGCCCATGTACCACTATTGTACATAAAGTTTAAATAAATAAATCTTGCGAAAGCTTGCCTTTTAAAATTAAACTTTCTGAACGCCTGTCAACAACCTGTGAAAACAGTTTTGTAGGGTATTCATTCTTTTGCGGAATTTGTTCGAAAGAGTCACCGCGGCCCTGGAACCAAAAGGCTTTTGAAGGAACAGGGATAGGTTTTAGTCAGAAAGAGTCTGACACGCCCTTTAGCTCCACCCAAAGCGGAAAAAGTCATTTGATGATTTCCCATCCTTAAAAAAAAAAAGGGTATTCATTTTTTGCTATCGGCGGCGGCGACCTATCACGTCCGGTCCTGGTTAAATCCATGGTCCGGAGCGAGGAGGTTTGGGAAGCGGTCACCTCCTTCTGCGAAGCAGTAATGCTAGCGAAGGAGAAGGCGGGCCGCGCGTGGAAGATACAGGTATGTATACGCTATATAAATAGATGAATAAATAAATGGATGAAGACCACGGCCACTGTTGGCGCGGGCCTGGGGACGGCGAGCGTTAGGTGACTCGCTGTCCGATCACCAACAGGCCCGGTTCGATGGCGCGTTGTGTTTCACGCGCGCCTCAAAGAAATGTCAGCATAGGAGACGGGGCTCGCCAGGGCCAGAGCCTGCTAGGGTTGCGGAATTTGTTCGAAAGAGACACCGCAGCTCTGGAACGCAAAGGGCTCTAGAAGGAACACGGATGGGTTTAGTCAGTAAGAGTCCGTCACGCCCTTCTGCTCCACCCAGAACGGAAAAAGTCGTTTGATGATTACCCATCCTTAAAAAAAGGAATTAATTTTTCATAAAAGCTACTGTGAGGCATTATTACCCAAAATTAAAAAAGATACTTTTTCAAGTCAATCCTATAAATAAAAGAAAATGGAATGACGGTCATTGAAGGCTTGGTAAGGAAATCCAGCCTTTGATGATCTAATACCACCTTGACACGTAGCAAGGAAGAACGTGCCTTAAATGTATGAGAAAAATCCATGCAGTGATCCAAGATCCAACTACAAGCTGTAGTATATATTCAAAGCTACTAATGGCAAGAAGAACGACCCATATTTGGTAAAGCGAATAATATCTCTATTAGAAAAACAAAATCAAAAGGTATTTATTCAAATTAGGCTGGGAGCCAGCACTTTTTGAATGTCAAATTATATAAAGACAGTCCTTTTAAAACGCCCGCCCACTTCCTAGAACTTAACTGGGAAGAAAACGTGGCGCAATAAATTTCCCAGCAACACATCAGTCTGTTAAACTTGAAGAACTTAAATGCTTACAAAAGGTTGTTCATGTCGCAGCCAACTAGCTAATTCTTAGGCAGGTGATTAAACGGCGCCAATCAACAAAAACGCTAAGCCGCTTATTGAACGACTGATTAAGTAACCCAGTTGTCCGCGACATTTTACGATACAAGAAAATAAAATGCATATGTCACCGGGATATGGCAAACTCCGTAAGATTATAAAATAACTTGAGAGATTGTAAACCCTCGATAAATTGTCAACGGAACATTTTACGCATAAAAATTTGATAGTTTATAATATCTCCGTGTTGGTTTGAGAAATTGTGGACTGACATAAACTGGCGAACAATCAGCACTCTGGTCTGCAATTTATCTGTTTTGGTGTGATAGTTAATTTGGAAACTTGGCCCCGCATTGGTTCTTGTTGAGCTCATATCTGAACAGACCAATGAGAGCCTTGTTTCCAGGTTTACTATCACGGGAAAACGGATAAATTGTAGACTTGTGCTCTGATTGGTCGCCATTTTATGTCAGTCCACAATTTCTCGGAATGACTTCGAGATATTATAGACTATCAAAGTTTGATGCGTACGTTTATCGAGAGTTTACAATTTCTCAAATTATTTTATAATCTTACGGAGTTTGTCTTTTTCCGGTAACACATACAAGTTGAAATATACCGAGAAAAGCAGAGCATATTGCTAGAGATGGTAACAATAAGAAATAGCACCCACAGTCTGAACCACAAATAAGTCCATCAAGAAGCTCAAATAAAATCACAAAGCAACGACATCGCGATCCCGATACCAACATTATAGTAATTCTTAAAAATAGCCCAAGCCACGTAGGCGGTGTTGCTGACGGTACTTTTCTATATAAATAACTTTATTTATAAAACAACCACGTCTTTAAGTAGATACAAATTCGACTGGACGTGTGCAATAGGATTATGATGTCGCTTGCAAACGAATTTATACTCTGTAACGTTTGCTTTAGTATTCGTAATCGTTTGGGAGAGTGTTAGTTCTGTGGCGGGATGTGTGGATTTCCTAACGAGGTGATCAAATATTATTGGTGATAATTTTGTTTTGATTGCTGTTATAAATGTTAATATTAATGATAAGGTGGTAATTAAGGGATTAGCAGTCAGTATTCAACAATATTTAACTACATAGTAAAATACCGTGGGGATCCTTCCTCAAAATCCGTCCGTGAATGTATCCGTGGCACCACTGACTGGCCCTATCAGAATACCAGCGCTACGTTATTTATTTTTTAGATATCGCAGCATAAGCTGAGGTAGGGACCATTTTGGCCTCGCACAGATAATTATTTTATTATACTGTTTAGTTTTAATTTTATTATACTGGTTTGTTAGTCTTGTGCGAGTCCCAAATAAACATTTTTCTTTCTTTTTCTTTCTTTCTTTTCTTTCAAAAGTTCACCTCAGACTTTAACCTACATGGTTGTCATATGATTTGATAATTACATTTTTACAACTGGGTGGATTTTAAAAGAGACTTTGGCCCCTAAGTAAGTTTTGGTGTTTCTTCTCAGGGTAGTCCTAGGAAACACTGGCCTAATCCACAAAGTTTAAATCGACGAAAATTTACGTGTAAAAGTGTTGTTTATAACCAATTTGCAAAATAGATATCATTTACTATAGACCACTCAATTTGAATGTACCTAGCTGTGGTCTATTATCCGTGTTGAACTTTCTGATTTCAGAATTAATCCTACTAATATTGTGTGTTTGTTACTCTTTCACGCAAAAACTGCTGAATGGATTTTGATGAAATTTGGCACAGTGGTTATAGTCTAGAATAACACATAGAATACTTTTTATCCTGGGAATATGTTTCCTTGGGATAATTTTCGATAATCACGGAGCCGCGGGCGGCAACTAGTGGAGCATAAATTACAAATCTCCATCGCTTTTCATTACCTCTTAGCTTTGTTTCAGCACGGCATTACCACGGTGCTTAAAACTCTATAACATAATAATTGCTGGCATAGTAAAAACGAAAACAAACCCGATTTCAAAGTTTACTGCAAAAACATATATTTTACGAGTAGTGGAGCATATCTTAATGACTGTATTTATTAGTGTGCCGCTGTTATTAACGCCTACAGGGCTATATCGTTGAGATTTATACCTTGTTCCTTCTTTAAGAAAGAGATAAAAGGCTATTGATTTATTGTAATTACTTAAATTAAGGGGATATTTTAGCAAGAAGCTATTACTACATAGTAACGAACTGAAAGAAGGTCTATGCCATTTTTAACAGTCAATGATGTTCCGGGTGTATTGCCCCAGTTTTCTTAACTTGCAGATTAATTATGCGAAAATCTGTGATTATCATCCTGCGTTTTTCCCATGTTATTTCACTTTCGCACTATCACTGACTTCCTTTTCTTTCATTTCATTTCTCCATCTTTTATTATGCCTTCCTCATCCTCTCCATCCATCAACTCATCTATATGTTCATCACTATTAAAGTCACATTTGGTAATGCTATCACTATTGCCCAAATTCGTAAATCTATCGTATCTACACTCTTCAAGATCGCAGTCACCGCAAAATATTTACATGTGCAGAGATTTTTTAATAAATAAAATGAAATATATATTTATTTTATATTTATATTTTTATATAAATAAAATAAAAATCACTGGACATGTAAATATATATAATATATCGTATCTACACTCTTTAAGATCGCAGTCACCGCAAAATATTTACATGTCCAGAGATAGTAGTTATATACAACATACATGATATTATTAGCCAGGAATGAAAAAAATGTTAGTTTCTAGAAGATAGTGGGTTGAAATCTGTAGGCGTAACATTCCCCTGCTGCATTACATTATCGAATATAATTTGTTAGCTTCAGGCGCCACATTATTTATTTTCAGAGCTCACCTTAGCCATCGCCAGAACATGAATAATAGAACTTCTAATCGTATCACGTCTCTTAATACAAGATACCTTTGCCAGATGCATATGACCTTACAGGCCTTTTGGAAAATTCTTAATAGAACACTCACGATAGTGTTAGAGGTTCTAAGAAGTCTCTCATTCATAAGGCACAGATTCGCATTTAGGTCAGTCGCAAATAGCCAGTAACACGTGACAAAACGTTACTCAAACATTGTCGAAATCTTCGAATGCCACAGCTGCGTTATAGCAGTAACGAATTTCATAACAAGCATGCCAAATATTAAGTGAACAGGACTCTAGTTTCTCCTTAAGATTTGATCGAGTGAATTGATGAAATAGGATAAGGCGGGTCATGTTGAGGACGGAAATGGTTTTCGTTTTTGCATTATGACAGACGATACTACATTAGTCATTTTGCAAAAGTAGACATTCTTGGTTTAGAAAAAACTCTAGTAAGATTCATAGCTGGCCTGTTGGTCGAGTGGTTCGATTCCCACCCAGGACAAATCTTTGTGTGATGAGCATGATCATAGCCTGCTTGCTTGCAATAGTTGCCATAGCACAGGCTCTGCTTAGTTTGGGATCGGATGACCGTGTGTGAGTTGTCCCAAGATATTATATATTATATTATTATTATTATTGAAAGCATTATTATCAGAAGGGTGACATAAAGAAAGCACATCACATCTTGAAATATAGAAATCAGGGCCAATTGTGATTTTCAGCGCGTAAGTTCGACTGTATTGGTTTTTCATCAATGGCTGGATTTTTCGGACAACCATTACCCTATTTGGCACGTCACTTAACTGACGTTTCTGTTAAAACTAACCCACATTCGCAAGACGTGTCAAGACTTCTGTATAATACACATATAACTAACCAGCCACAATGTGCCACAGCTTGTGCTGCATTTTGGCACTAATTTACTCGCCCCCGTCGTCAACTACAACGGGTAGCTAATGGACTTAAATGCATTACTATTAAACTGAAAGCTTTGTCTCTCATATTCCAGAAAGCATCGCTGTGACAGAATCAGTTTTCAAAATGATTCATGTGGATGCATTAGAATATGTTGGCGGAACGATGAGAGAGTTTCATAATATCGGATAGAAATTGCAGCGCAAAATCTTAGGAGAAGATCATCTCTAAGCCACGTCCATATATTATTTATCAGAGAGGCAATAAAAACTTATCACACGAGAGAATCCGCAGACAAAGACCAATTTATATCAGACGACGAAGACAAACAAGTAAATCACACAGACATAGCATAGCTAGAAATATCTTACGATAGGTACAACATGCAATAATAGAAATGAGACGAAGGAAAATAACGAGTCGTGCATCGACCTCGAATTTTCTAACACTTTCCGTGTATCTCATACACGATTAAGTTATGACGTCAGCGGGATCAGCGCGGGGGCGGATGACGATAAGACCAGACTCGAATCAGCTGTAGGAGATGGTGAGACCGATATATTTGAAGGCAAATTGCGCATGAGTATAATTTATGATGATATCCAAGAATTTATAACAAATGATACCGGAGGTAACAGAATTCAGCTTAAAGATTGATGAAAAGAGTTCAGCGAAATATGAAGCAACTGTCGGCTGAGTGCTATCAATTTGCTGAATAATAAATAAAAGTAATGTAACGTTATCTATTGTATTGTTAATTTTTGCTGACGAAGAAGATGGAGAACAAAATAAATGAAAAGTGAAAACATAAGAAAATAACAGGAAAATGTCCAAGACAAAGACTATTCGCAAATAAAAAGTGGCCGACACGAAAAGTAAAGAATTGCGCTGTACCTGCTTGCTAACCATCCAATTGTTCATTCTGCAAGAATTATAATTTACGATAGTTTAAAATATGAGCTTTGAATGAAGTAATCTAGGATGGGACGAGCTGGCTTTCGGCCAGGAGACAGAGGGTAGCGCAGCGTTTAAAACTGGGGGGCGCCGGCGCCGCCGCTCCGGCCAGACAGGGAAGTAATTCAAATGAATCGCCCTTACCACTCAAATTCAAGCAATAAAATTGTTATAAGTTCTTGAATATTTGGGAAACTATAGATACCATTACCTGTCTGAATAATCGGAGAGTCAAAGATTATTAAAATCCAATGTGTATTGTAATGGACGGCAGTGATGCTGGTAACTTTAATGCATCGTAGGTACCAACTAAAACATTAGGAAATATAAATTACTATTATGATGGTCCCAAAAAGTCTATTTGAAAAAGAAAAAGAAAAAGTAAATGAAAGAAAGAACAAAGAGCTCGCAAAGAAACTTAAGTGCACGAAGTAGAACATGCAAATTTTCACTAGTGAAAATAAAAATCGTTCGATACAGTTTATCTAGCCCAAAGTTGCCCACGTTTTTAACGAGAAGCGATGTTCTAGATTTACGATTATTTATTTCGACGGATGATGCAACTTTGGAACTGATTTTTTTCCACTGGCATTGAGATTTTTTGTCTTACCTGATTACATCTAATCTCGTGATGTCTCTAGCTAGCCAAACCTAACCCCATTCCAACGTATCCGCTGGTTTTTTATTTAAATCATCACCTATAGTCGGAATATTTTATTCGTTCGGTTGTACTATCAGTAAAAACTTGTAATTGAGCTTTATGATATATATAAAATGCATGCAAAATAAAATAAATAATTTTGTTTGTAGTGTGTAAAAATGTAATGTAATGAATAAACATTAGGAACTGTCAGTAACTTCATTTGTTGGGGTGAAAATGGCAAAGTCCAGGAGGTAATATAAAATTTAGTTGTTTGCCATTTCCATTCCACACTTATCTATGCCACTCTGATTGAAAGATGAAAGAAACCTGCAATTGGCCATGACCAAATGGCGATCATGCTAAAAAGTTAAAGAAATTTTCACAGAAAAGTTACATCCAAATCAAAATATTAAATCCAGTCCATCTTTGTAAATAATCCCAATTATTCGGCGCTCATCAACATTCTGGCACACATACGCTAATTAAGCACAACATGTGGTTATGAATCAGTTCTCTGAACCATCGATGATTAATACTCAGCCTTCCGACTGCACTTCAGTTAAAAATAACGCATGAACGCGATGAAAGAGCCCGCCAATGTCATTGTTATATCAGAGGATGCTCGTTTTGAAGATGATATCAAAATAAAAGAGAATACGTCACGAGAAGAACTCTAAGAACTTTAAGTGCCAAATGATAAAATGCAATCACAAGCTTGTTCTGGGGGTGACATCAAACAAGTATGTGAATATAAAGGTCGGCACAATTAAATTAGAAATGGAGGTGAGCTAAATGAAAGTCATGGATGTCAAACAAAATTAGGAGTGATCACAGATGTGACGAGAACAAATATCAAGTAACCAATCAACTAAAACCTTATCAAAATTTATAAAGAGGAAGTGAGATATTGGTTCACTTTCACATAAACTATCAAAATACACAAGTCAGCAACACATCTAAACCCAACAGAAGAAAACAACATCCGATGGCGACCTTGCCAACCCACCAAAAGTAGACCAACTCCGAACGATAAGTAAATTAGAATAGAAATGTCGTAACACGGGAAGCGTTCGTCATTCGCTTACCGATCCGGCAAGGTGGATGATCTCACAGGTTCACTGCTACATGCATGTGCACGTTACATTAGCTATGTTTATTTTGGCGACCAAACTGATTCTTTAAACGATCATAAAACACTAAGAAGAGATGAGAATGCCAATGCTAGAAGTGATGATGAAGCTGTAAGCGTGTTGGAATTTTGTAAGTATGTGATTTTAGAGGAGTATCCAGTTAAATTCGTGTGTTGGTTGGTTATGTAATGGTAACAGCAGTTGAATAAACTGCGACTGCCAAATAATTTTAACATCCTTTGATACTAGTGGAAATAGACGTTTAACAATATTTCTGTTGGAATGTTAACTGAGGTTGTACAGCAGCTAGCAATACAATTTCGATTTGAAATCTGTAATATTACTAACTACGAAAAGAGAAAGCAAATGAGAGTTAAAATCAGTGTCAATATAATATATTGAATACCATATAATCATCATCATCTGCCTAGCGTTTTCCCAATTATATTGGGGTCGGCTTCCAGTCAAACCGGATTCAGCTGCATAATATCAGTATTTTACAGTTCAGTATTTCTGAATACCATATAATAATGATGATATATAATGATGTGTGATATAACCACCAAAAAAACTTCTACGTGTATAAGACACAGCTACAGATGGTACGGAGCGACAGTTTAGGTTATTTGTAATAACAGAGGCAGAATACAAATGCAAGCCGATTATTTGTAAAGTAGTTTTCATAACGTTAATCTCGTAGTGTCCAGTCCACACAAAACTTCAAATAACCCATACGCGAAATTGAAACAGAGCGTTACCCGCAACTGACGCATTCTACAGGCCATGAAGAAACTAAAAGTATTTCACATTTAGTGGAGCTGCATCTTGACTGACAGTAACACACATGTCCCCGATAGTGATTGACGTGGTGTCTATGCGTACACCGCCTCGCAAATTATCGCTTTTGGCATACCACCAAGCTCTAACTTCTCTAGCTAACTAATAGTTATATAGTAACGATTTAGTTCATGCGTGTTAGTGTCATCAAATATGACTGTTTTATCTACGTCACATGGGCGTTTTTAGGTTGTCTGTGAATGCAAGATTAGGGTTTGAAAATTTACATAACCTTACACGAGTAATCATACATAAATATGGTTATACCAGGCACTACCGGGGAGCAAACCCTGCTACTTCTATGCTGACTGGCTTATCTTTTTACCTCGACATAAAATATTCTCATATAGTTCTTGCTGAAAAGTTGACTGGCAACAACTCCTAGCGGCATAAGTCTACCCAATAACTTCTATCCTACATGAAGATAAAATAGCTTCTTAATTTAATCCAGAAGTTGAAGAAGTTTTTAAAAAATCACCTAAGACAAGAGATAATAATAATGAGGGGCAATGCTAATCAAACATCGAAAGTAAATGCATAATCTTCACAATAATTTGACTTTTAAATGCCGACCTACTTCTACGCCGCTTCTTGTTACAGCACAAACAATACACACAAATTATTCATAAGGAACAAACAGACATTAATCAACCTTCACATAAAGGGGGACACGAACATATCCCGAAACATAGCGTGACTTCCGCCAATAGAGTTGAAGCTCCTAAGAAATTCGATAATGTACTGATATGGAAGCTATAACCAGGTAAAGTGAATTGGTCGTAGATAAAAGAATGCAATTGGTATTACTAAAAACTGCCACAGTGAACAAAAAAGTCATGAAATCAAATCATTTATTTCTTTGCAAACATGGGTATTTTTATAATTATGAAGTTCTCCATATTTTATTCAATACTCAATTCTTTATTGCATTCCACAATGTAGACTTAGGTGGTAAACATTTCTTTGGTAACAATCGTGGACCCTCTCGGGCACAGCAAAAGTAAGTATGTGGAGAGGACTTATCATTTAAGTATCTAATAATCTAATTATGCTAAAAAAAAAACTTTTTACCGTCACATGGGCATGAAATTGTATACCTTTGGTATACAATTTCACATAAAAAATAAAAAAGAAGTGGTAGATCATTGGATTTAAAATAAACATATATAAAAAATGTCAGCGTGATTACATAATTCAAAAAATAATAAAAATAAAATAAGACAAAATCACAATAATAACGTCAATCAGAACAACAGTATGTCAATCAGTTAGTGAATCATCATTAAGAAAATAGTCAATCGTGTAATAAGTTTTCTTAATTAAAAATTCGTTTAGCGCTCTTTTAATATTTAAACAATTAGATTGATGGGTGTTTTCGGCTTTGACTTATAAAATCTCAGTATGCCCGAGTTATATTTAAGAAAAAAACTTTAATTAGTACGATAAGAGGTACATGTTTTAATAACTGACTCTCATCATCATTATCTTCCGCCCACATCACTGTCCCATGCCCATGCTATAATGGCGGATACAAAACATTTGCTTCTTCCATTCTACCTTGAAAACCATTACGCTATCTCAATACACTAATTTATTTTGCTAACACAATCTTTAAACTTTGGTCACATTTTCGTCAACAAGAAATCCACAAAATTATATTAAGAGCCAACAAACCATAAAATCTTCGCACTATAAAACCGCACTCAAAAACAACTGGAGCAAGACAAAACATCGTGAACATCAACAAACAATATTCAATAACTTAGACCTTCGGTCTTCCACGTCATCACACATTATCTTGGCCATGAGAAGCCATCAGAAACCATCAATATTTCCCTATCAGGGTAGGCAGTGGGCGTAGTGACGTAGATGAAAGGTAATCTGTGAGTGTTCAATTTTCCACATGATCGCCCAACGAGACGTGTTGGCGAAACATTAATGGCCTTAACGTGGAAGCAAATGTGGTGTTATGATAAAAATTTTGCTGTGTAATATTTCATCGTTAGTGGTCTGTGGCTCGAATTTTTTTATAGAGGCTTTTCAAAAGTGAGGTTATGGTACCCATGATTGTTTTATGGACGTAAGTATAATTAAAATGTTAATGTTACCAAAATATGTATGTCTTTCAATCTTCAATCCCTTCGTAATTATAAACAGTATATTTTATCAGACGTATTTCCATAAACATTTTGAGTTTTTCTTAAAAAACATCCTAAGCGACATCATCATCACCTCCGNATATTTTATCAGACGTATTTCCATAAACATTTTGAGTTTTTCTTAAAAAACATCCTAAGCGACATCATCATCACCTGCCTAGCCTTTTCCCAATTATATTGGGGTCGGCTTCCAGTTAAATTGGATTCAGCTGAATACCAGTATTTATTTTATTTTTTGTATTTCTAAACGAAATCAATATCCACAAAAATTTAAGAGATAACTTCACTTCTTTACGATGCAGTATCAGCCCAAATCAAGCCAAAACTCACGAGTTACTCACAAAATAATCACGAAATAAATAAAGCTTGTCACGACCCCAACGGGCAATGAGCAATGATTCAAAGTTTACGCCAAACGACCAACGTCACTGAACCTGTAAATATAGCCCAATCTGTTTGTTTATGTACTGCTTGCAATTTGTTGCAAACCTGCAATTTGGCAGCTGCGGCGAAATTTTTGTGATGTGATGAAATCTTCAAAAATGTAAGAAAAAGACCAGAACATGAACGGAAATTGCAATGGATTGCTGTTTGTTTTCCTTCTTTTATTGGCATATTTAACTTGTTTTATTTGGAAAGTCAAAACAGCTTAAAATACTATAAGATTTATCAGAATCACAGGGTGTTAGCAACATTATCTCTTGATTAACTCTTCAGTCGGCATTGAGCCTGAGTGGTGGTTTACGGCTCAATCCATCTCAAAGGCTGAATATGGACCTTCCGCAACTATCATGTGGGAAGTATTTGCCTATAGTATCCTGATAAGAATGTTTCTTAAATGATTTTCCTATATTGCATTCCAACGTATCCTGAGCATCATAACGAGAAGTTCCACATAAAAAGAACAAACACGTCACAAAACATTTCAGGATCACGCTCCTAACATTCCAGCTCTCCAGACCAGACGCAACGCAGCGTTGAATCACAAGCTCTCGAATATCGATATTGTTCGAAAATTAGGAACTAGTTCTAAAATTATTCGCCGATACATAACGACTGCATGACCCACCTGTGT
>NDFZ01001383.1:3199-13665 GCA_002192655.3 Mamestra configurata | reverse complement strand
AGTTGAAAATCACAGTGCACAGTTGTTTAGGCCGTCTCCTCTCTGTATTTGCTCCGTGGATTATACCTTATACCTANAGTTGTTTAGGCCGTCTCCTCTCTGTATTTGCTCCGTGGATTATACCTTATACCTAGTGTGATTATAATGCCATGAAGTTAACCTTCCGTTTTGACTTGATTTTAAAGTTTTTTCACCTTAACTACTTAATATTATAAAAAGGAAAGATTTAATTGTTTGCTACGATTTGGCTCAAACACTCCTCAACCAATCTAAAAATTTCTTTCGCCATTAGAAAGCTACATTAACTTAGCAAGGCTATATTTTACTTTCGATAAAAAATTGTGTGTGTACTTATGTACACGCGTTAGAAGTTATACTTACTTCTTTGGCGTATGGAAAAAAAAAACATTCACAACTAAAAAAATATAAAACTTTTAAAATATTTGTATTGTGTTCAGTTTCAATTTGTTGCGTTCGAACGATCGCCAATTAAGTCTATTACGCTAAATAACTGATACGTTTCAGAGTTTTAAAACTGTTTGTTCATAAAATAGGGCAGTCATCATGCAAAATTTCTTTTTTGATTCGAATGTTTTGTTAGTAGTATTTGAAATTAATACCAACTTTCTATTCTGGATGGTGTGTACCTGAGAAGTTTATGGGTACCTACTTACAATGACATATAAGTTACGAGACTCCTTTTTTCAAAATAGTCAATACTAATAATTATTATAAACGGTAAAATTCTTTGTTCCGTTCTACTGTAGATACAAATCCGATTAAGAAAACTCATTCATGAAGAGGCTGTTTTTTGTCTTCGAAAAATCATCATATTCCAATAAAATCTTCTAGGATAGAATAAAAGGAGCTGAGCCGCGGGAAAAATTAGTGTCTAATCAATTACTTTTATCATAATATTTGTATCTTATATTAAAGCGCTTTATTTCGAAATTAAAACCACATTCTTCTTCGAAATTCAAACATAAAAGAAACAAAAGACAATCAAAAAGTGGGCATAAGCGTTTTTTTCAATTGCGTACAACGGATTCTACATCGTGAAGTTAGTTCTAGGTGGCATGAAAATGCCACCTAGAACTAACTTCACGATGTAGAATTCAGGTGTCGGTGTGCGCGCGCATCGTAAAAATTCACTCTCATCAGTTTTCTCCATCGCGCCAAAAGAAGTATAACTTCAAAAATAGATTCCTATAAAAATTGCAATAATGTAACCCAAAGTACCCATGTATCACCCACTCCTATCCAGATCGGAGACTCTACACTCGAAATTGTGGCCGAGTAAGTATACAAATAACATTGGACAAACGGTCCAATTAGGTAAAGCTAACTTCGAGGAAGAGGTCAACCGTCGAATCGGGAAGTTGCGTGGTATCTTCTCGTATAACATACCACAGTGTCTTAAGACGTGTTGCCAGTGATGAGTTATGGAACCGAAACGTGGTCGCTCACAATGAAGGCCCATTGTCATATGCTTTAGTATCAGTAACCGAACACAACCTATTGACGCGTTAGATTTAAAAGTACACGTATGTGGAGACATGCCTACTATAAGCTGTAACTGCCCATGCATTGAGAAAGTCGCTGAAACTAAATATCTTGGAGTTGTGATAGATCAAGCACTGTCCTGGTACCCTCAACTTGAGCAGATTTCTGGGAGAATAAGGAAACTCAGTTGGAGCTTTAAAATCCTCAGACATATTGTTCCAACTAAAATAGTGAGCTGCAAGCAGCGTCCCAGAAATCTCCTAAATGAAATATATGTAGCTCTGGCCCAGTCTGTACTATTATATTGTATCCCAATTTGGGGCGGTGCAGCAAAAACAAAATTTATAGACATAGAATGAGCGCAGCGTGTNGCAGCGTGCATTAATAAAAATAATGTATTTTAAAAATAAAAGGTTCTCCACTGCAAGCATATACCAAATAAGTGATTTACTCTCCGTAAGGAAACTGTATGTAACCCAAACCATACTAAAAATACATAAAACCCTACCATATAGAGGTAATGATACCAAAAAATCCAAAAGGAGAAAAGATTTAGTTGTGCAAGTTTCTCAAACTAAAACTAGATTCGCATGCAAGCAATTTAACAAACGCTCTACTCAGCTCTATAACAAAATTAACAAACATGTTTATGTATATAATAAAAGTTACCACGACTGTAAAAAAAGCGTAATAGAATGGATAAAACAACTTACTTATGAGGAAACCGCGGCACTCCTGGAATACGTTGAGTAGCCGAAATAAATCACATACCATAACTTAAAACACCACTCACCCACACATCTCATCACGCACACCACACACACCACACACCACACCATACACACCACACACACCACACCGCACAATGCCACACCACACACAACACACCGCACAATGCCACACCACACCACACCACACATAATACCGCACTACTAACCAGACCATACTATACACTACATCACATGCACTAATAAAATTGGGAATAAGTTTATTTTTTTTTTATTTTTTATGCCAATATTTAAAATTGCAACTTTGCTTTTGTATTTTTGTTACATTTTTTATTTATTTTAAGATTACTTTATATAAGCTAAATACAGAAAAATGTACATTGCATATATACCCATAAGGTCACAACACTATATTAACTCTAGTTGGTATAAGTGTACGACAATGATGAGAAAGAGCGGAGCCTTCTAATACAGGCATTGTTTGCTTAAAAGGAGGCTCCAAACACATTTAAATGTAATGTAATGTTTTAAGTGTCACAATAAACTATTTTGTATTTTTGTATTTGTATCAAGGCCATCAGAAGGCTTAAAGTCACCCAAAGGGCAATGGAGAGGGCAACACTCGAAGTTTCCTTGCGTGATCGAATCAGAAATGATGATATCCGCAAGAGAACCGGTTACCGACATAGCCCGAAGGATCGCCAAACTGAAGTGGCAGTGGGCAGGGCACTCTGCTCGCAGAACAGATGGTCGATGGGGCCGAAAAGGTCTAGAGTGGCGACCGCGTACTGGAAGACCTCCCAAAAGGTGGACCGATGACCTGGTGAGGGTCGCGGGTAGCCGATGGATGCGAGACGCACGAGACGTTGTTGTGGCGACACTTTGGGAAAGCCTATGTCTAGCAGTGGACGTCTTTCGGCTGATGTGATGATGAAAAAATTCATTATTTGGCGTGTGCTGAGAGAAAACTATTGATGATACAAAAACTAATATACTACATGATTAAAGTACTCATTANGGCTGATGTGATGATGAAAAAATTCATTATTTGGCGTGTGCTGAGAGAAAACTATTGATGATACATAAAACTAATATACTACATGATTAAAGTACTCATTATACCTATAAAAATGTCAACANTGAGATATTTAAGGGGGGGAGGGGGTCGAGTCAAATCTCATCTAATCTTACGTTGGAGAGAGGGGGGGCAAATATCACGCAAATTGTTTCTGATTGAAATAAAAAAATATATACTATTTTGATCCATTTAATCCAATTTCATTCATACTTCACGATTCTACTGACTGTCAAACAATACATTTTGAAAAATCTCACTTGAGATTTGGGGATGGGGGAGGGGGATGAATAAAATCTCACGACTTCTCACCAGGGGGGGAGGGAGGGACAGAAAATTAAAAAAAAACACCTCACGTAATTTATGGACGCTCCCTAACCTATAAAAATGTCAACGNATGAAAAAATTCATTATTTGGCGTGTGCTGAGAGAAAACTATTGATGATACATAAAACTAATATACTACATGATTAAAGTACTCATTATACCTATAAAAATGTCAACAAAGGTATATGTCTAACTATTATGGTTAAGTCATAATGACCGCTTTTTCTTCAAATTATTCAATGAAAACCCGAGTGGAATGGCATAGTGGAGATTTTGGTAAAAATAATCATGTAACATTAATAAAGTGACTCTACTGTCCATTCTGAAAGGTAGATTCTTACGGAGAAGAACGGACAAGAAACTCCATAGTTACTCTTTTCAAATAATGATTTTACAAAATTTGGTATACAAAAATTAATTTAATATAATGTGAGGACGATGCACCCAGAGTATGCTACTTATAAGAACAAAGTATCACCAGCAGAGGTAAACTTATTAATTTCCTAAAGAAATTTAGGTAAATGGTACTCACATATTTACAAACATTGGAACCATTAATTAAACAACAGTGTGTGAGTCAATAGAAAAAAAAAAACAAAAAAAGAAACAGTATATCTATAAAGTTAAGCCCGACGACTCATGTCGACCAATATTTAAAAAACTTGGTTTGTTACCGTTACCGTCGCTTTACATTTACAAAATATGTGTTTCTGTTATGAAAAATAAGCAACTATTTAAGACTGCAAATGATGTAAATCCTCGGAATCGACGAGATCCATATAAACTAGTATTAAATGATTTGCCTAGACTGTCTAAATACAATAGTAACTGCTTGGCAATGTGTGTGAGCATTTATAATAAAATACCAAGGCATTTCAAAGCTTTAAACACAAAATTATTTACAATAAAATTTCATAAGTGGTTAATCGAGTGTAGTTTTTATAGTTTAAAAGAATTTATAGATAAAAAATGTTGATGTTTTTTTTTTTTTAAAAAAAAAAAAAGGTTGTTGTTGCTTAACTTGTTTTTTAAAATTTTGCATGCTATGTTTTATCCTAGCTAAACATGCTTGTGCCTCAATTTGTATATAACACCCTTGTATACCATGTTTTACGCAAATAAATATTCTATTCTATTCTATTCGAACTGACGTCACATACTATCTGAACACGTCATAAATCATCTGTCTACGTCACATATTATCTGACAACGTCATTACTACTCTGACAACAACATAAATAATCTGACAACGCCATAAATCATATGTCAACGTCACATACTATATGACAACGTCACAAACTATTTGACTACGTCACAAACATCTGGTAACGTCACAAACTATCTGACAACGTCACAAACTATCTGACAACGCGTAACGCGAGCAAAACGTGCTGAATGCTTCGAAAAAGGCAGGTGCTGAATGCTTCGAAAAATGCAGGCTTTGGATCGTCTTGCCCCCGACAAGGTGCAACACAGTGTCCCCAGCTGTCCACCAGAGTCATAAGTCTACCTAGCCTTTTCCCAACTTTATTGGGGTCGGCTTCCAGTCAAAGCGGATTCAGCTGAATACCCGCCCGTGAATTCATCTGCTTTCTCATTAATTCAATTCTTCAATAAATAAAAGTATTTTTTGTTTCAGTTGCTTCCTCTACCTGGATAAGATAAAGGTAAGTCAGTAAAATATTATGATGAGTCAAAAGGGCATTGAACCTAATCGGCCTGGTCCAGTGATTCCAAATCTGTGGTCCGTGAACCTCACGTGGTCCGGAACGGGTGTGTAATGTTTGGTATAAGTATTTTTATATTACAATGAATGATATCATTTCAATTCATATAATTCAATTTTCTCAAATCTATTGTTGTAACATCTCATGATATACTAGCACTGCGCCCGGCACTTCGCCCGCTCTTCACCCCTTTTTAAGGTTACTTTTGGAAAATTAAACAACGATTTTCATTATTTACCCAGCCATTTCTGCTGCTGATTCTGGGATTTGTTAGATCTGTGTCACTTTTAGCTTGTTCATGCCAATTTCCACGTAAATCGAAGCAGGCAAAAAAGTCCTCTAAAAATTTCATCACCCCTTTAGCCCTTTAAGGGGTTTATGGTCGAAAAATCTAATCATTTCTTAATCTTTTTTATCGAAATCATTAATGCCGTGTTTTAACTTCATCGGACCAAGCATTAAGATTCTCTCCAGTTCGCTCAAACCGCAACATTTTTCTTACTAAGAGCATTTTAAATCCGTCGTCACTTTTAAACGAAAGGTCCAATTTGAATAATTTAAAGTGTAATTTACATACACATAATGAACCTTAATTATCAAACCATTTAAATGGAGAAGGATTGATATCATGATACCAAAATCACCACTTTTCCATTCCACCGAATACACATTTCCGAATGTAAATTCGGCTTAAATTACGGTCGTGATCAGGAAAGTCGACGAAGCCCTGCTTTGTCTAAAAATCTTTCCCTGAAGCGCCGTGTTGCCGAGATAGTTTATTAATATATATTAGATAAAGTAAGTAAATAAAAAGTAATATTTTCCAGATGGCTCATGACAAGCTGGCTGAAATAAAGGTAAGTCAGTAAAATGGTATCATACATTTTTAATCATGTGCGTATGTATATAAAGGGGGATTTTATTTTCATCGTATTCTATTAGGGGGTATTGCAATACGATGAAAATAAAATTGGCTAGTAGGTAAATATTAGGCGAATGACACGTAATCACCGTATCAGCTCACGTGTAATCTAACTAGCACATCGAATGAGTTTGGCGTTCTGAGTTCTAGTTTTTCTGCGTGAAGCCGAAGGAAAATCTTGTTTAGCTTTGTACTTCTTTATCATGTGGACCCACTATTACGCAAACCATAATAATATGTACCACCCGACTGCCCAAAGAGGGTAATATTTTCATTTTTTTTTTTAGGTGTGCAGAGTGTGTCTAGCTGTAGATGTCAAGATGTATGATATTATGAAACAGTTCAAATTAAGTGAAATGTTCACAAATGTCACTGGAATTCCGGTAAGTCTTAAGGTGAAAGCGCCAGGGTAGCCCGCGAAATCCAAATTTTCTGTATGTTTTTTGCAATTTGCAAGTCAGTGTCAGGTTGAATGTTGAACAAAATATGATTCTTAACGATGATATGAGATATGATTCTTAAATCGTATTTGAGTGAAAGACAGCAGCTAGTTCATATAAACGGCAAATTCAAGGGGATTAAAAATGGGGGTACCTCAGGGCTCAATTTTGGGTCCCTTCTTGTTTCTAGTTTATATAAATGATTTGCCATATATATTACAAAATAGACTTAATATGGTGTTATTTGCTGACGATACATCGTTAATTTTTTAAATAAATAGAGACGATGTAAACAATGCCCTACTGCAGGTACACAATTGTTTCACTGCTAATAATTTTGTATTAAATGGAAAAAAAACGAAATGCATTCCATTTACTTTACCAAATGTCAAAAGTAGTGATTGTGACATAGTATTGAATAGGTAGAAACTAGAGTTCGTCGATGAAAAAGTTTTACTGGGGATAACGCTCGACTCAAGGCTATAATGGGGTCCTCATTTAACATCTTTTGCAAGAAGGCANCACTGGGGTCCTCATTTAACGTCGCTTGCAGGACGGCAAAGTTCAGCAGCATATGCTGTTAGAAAAATCCGCCAGTTTACAGATGTTGAAACCGCGAGACTAGTCTATTTTGGTTACTTTCACAGTATGAGTGTCTTACGGTATTTTACTGTGGGGACGGGCTGCAGACATCGAGTCTATTTTTATTCTGCAGAAAAGAGCCATCAAAGCCATATACAATCTCCGCCGGCGCGATTCTCTAAGAGAATTGTTTACGAATATTAAAATCATGACAGTACCTTGTCAATACATTTAAGAAAACATGTATGTCAGAAAGAATTACATCTTTTTAGTAAAAGAGGCGACAGCCACAATTATTGTACTAGAAATAGATCAATAAGTTCAACCAGGTTTCAGACAGGCTAAAGTAGCCTCACGTTTCATGTGGTATTGTTTAAAATGTTATAATAAAATACCTCCCTATATATTGGAACTAAATGAGACAAAATTTAAATCTTGTATTAAACGCACACTATGCAGGCAAGCATATAATATAATAATGCTTGGGTCAATGCTAGTCCTGCTTCACAGCCACTAGGGCGCACAAACTAATCTGTTTGCATTCGCGTAATTGACTCATCTGTAGAAAGAGATAAAACGAAAATGCAGCTGATATCTGTGTCTCTTTTGTTTAATTCGTAAATTTCGTTTTGACGAAAGAGACACGAACAATCTGTGTTGTGGACCAATCTAAATTTTGGGAAACGACAAGAACTGTCCAACATGAATACACGATCATTTTGTCTTTCACATTATTTTGGCCACATTGCTAGATAGAATGCTTACTCCAGAGAGCGAGAGCCAATTCTACAGATTTTTTAACCTTTTGATCGCCCTTGTCACGTATACATGACAACCAAGCGCATGCCCTGTAAGCCAAACTTCACTAATATGTGACAAAAAGTACGGCGAATTTATGGCTTGGCGTCGGGGGCACGCCGCGCCGATGCGTTTATGCTCTGGCGTTCAAAAGGTTAAGCAACATCCGCATCGCAGTCGCACTCTGTCAAAAATGTAGGGAAATTGAGATGTTTTTGACAGATTGCGACTGAGATGCGAATGCGAACATTGCTAAAATTAGTAGAATTGATTTTCAGTTCGACATGTCTATATTCTCTACCTTACTGCGTATTTGAAGCTATGTATGACTCCAAGAGGCTATTGTAGATCTCTTAAGAAAAGTCTTGAATCTTCAGGTATGCGACAAAACGGAGGGAACACTCCATCTCGTTTGTTGGGAGTGCGCTGCACGGCTCACAGCGGCTTCAGCATTCAGGGACAAAGCGCTGCTCAGCGATACACTGCTGAAAGAAATAGTACACATAAACAAAAGAGAAATTAAAAAATTGAAACATAACTACAACCATCTGAAATCACCTTTAACCGTTCAAACAGTATTCACTTCAGCTGATATAGAATGCAGAGATATTATCCCTGAAGAAGAATTCCAAAGTGATGAAACAAAAATGAAAACAAGACGCAATAGTTATATATCAGAAGAGGGAACAGTTTTTCACGAGGAAGAGCCTTTGATAGTAATTCCTGTAAAAACCGAGATCGAATCTGATCCGATAGCTGAAAATATTATCAAAGATGACAAACGCGAAACATTTTCAGAACGAACAAACTTTGATGATAGTTTTACGTCTTCCAAAGAAGATAGTGACGGTGAAATAAGTAATAATGAAGAACAAATTGATAATAATGAGAAAAGTGAAGATGTTGAAATGAGTAACGCACCGGTAAAAGATGAAATTGATTTAGTAGAAGACAGTGCAGGTATAAAACAACAACTTGACGCGATCGATAATATTTTTGATAAGTCCTCAAGTGGAGATACCGAAATGAATATCGAACCAAATGATGATAGCGACATCCGTTCAGCAGAAGATAATGAGAAGAAACAACCAAAGTTTGACGTAGTCGAAAATATTTTTGATAAGTCCTCAAGTGGAGATACCGAAATGAATATCGAACCAAATGATGATAGCGACATCCGTTCAGCAGAAGATAATGAGAAGAAACAACCAAAGTTTGACGTAGTCGAAAATATTTTTGATAAGTCCTCAAGTGGAGATACCGAAATGAATATCGAACCAAATGATGATAGCGACATCCGTTCAGCAGAAGATAATGAGAAGAAACAACCAAAGTTTGACGTAGTCGAAAATATTTTTGATAAGTCCTCAAGTGGAGATACCGAAATGAATATCGAACCAAATGATGATAGCGACATCCGTTCAGCAGAAGATAATGAGAAGAAACAACCAAAGTTTGACGTAGTCGAAAATATTTTTGATAAGTCCTCAAGTGGAGATACCGAAATGAATATCGAACCAAATGATGATAGCGACATCCGTTCAGCAGAAGATAATGCGAAGAAACAACCAAAGCTTGACGTAGTCGAAAATATTATAGCTGAGTCCTCAATTGAGGATACCGAAATGAATATTGAACCAAATGATGATAGCGACAACGATTCAGCAGAAAATAATGTAGAAGAAAATCCAATGTTTATTGATATCAATGAATCCTCAAGTGAAGAAGACACACAGAGTTTAGCAGAACTAGTTTCTGTCAAAAAGGCTAAGAAACGGACGAGCAGGAAGGTTGGGGCTTCCAATAAAAGATCAAACAGGTAAGAACACGTACTTCTCTCGTAAAATTCATATAAGAAAAGTTCATGCAGTGATAATGTATTGTATTGGCAAAAAGCTGGGCCCAACTGGCAAAGTTACTAGTAGAATAAAACCAATCTGCTTAGTTTCCCCCGTTATGATAGGGTCATCTTCCAGTCTGACCGGATACAGCTGAGTACCAGTATATCTGACCTCCATACGATACCCCATTTATTTATTTTTTTAGGATGGGAAATCATCAAATGACTTCTTCCGCTCTGGGTGGAGCGGAAGGGCGTGTCAGACTCTTACTGATTAAAACCCATCCTTCTAAAGCCCTTTGCGTTCCAGGGCCGCGGTGACTCTTTCTAACAAATTCCACAACCCTGGCAGGCTCTGGCCCTAGCGGGCCCCGTCCTCTATGCTGACATCACTTTGAGGCGCGCGTGAAACACAACGCGCCATCGACCCGGGCCTGGTGGTGATCGGACAGCGAGCCACCCAACGCTCGCCGTCCGCAGGCCCGCGCCTACGGTGGCCGGGGATCGCCCTGCGACTCCCGACG
>NDFZ01001382.1:0-13664 GCA_002192655.3 Mamestra configurata | reverse complement strand
GATCACTGCAAATAACGCACAGGCTAAACCGCTAGATCTAGAAGATTTTGTAAACAAACTAATATTTATAATATATATATATATATAACTTCCCACCCGATGTCCCAGAAAGTGTTGAGCAGCGCCTCAGGGTTCCACATATGCACCCTGTCAGGTCTGTGCAGTGCTAGCAGAGCGTCCATGGCCGCTTGTCATACTTACCGTACGAACACAGCCGAACATTGCCGAGCTCTACCGACAGAGTCCACCTTCTCACCTGATGTCCCAGAAGGTGTTAAGCGGCGTTTCAGGGTTCCACATTTGTGCACCCTGTCAGGTCTGTGCAGGGCTAGCAGAGCGTCCATGGCCGCTTGTCATACTTACCGTACGAACACAGCCGAACATTGCCGAGCTCTACCGAGAGAGTCCACCTTCTCACCTGATGTCCCAGAAGGTGTTGAGCGGCGCCTCAGGGTTCCACATGTGCACCCTGTCAGGTCTGTGCAGAGCTAGCAGAGCGTCCATGGCTGCTTGTGATATTTCTCCCATGCCCGTCTGGTGGACGAGGGAAACTAGGCCGTTCATTAGTTCCGTTGTGGAGGATTGGATCTCGATGCTGGAGCGACCAGGATTCTGGAGGAGAAGAGAAAATGTTTATAAAAAAAAAATACATTGCCCCACATTAGGAATTTCTCCTGTATCGTGGGTGCGTTTACAAACATACAACATTTACACAAACAGCCAGAGCCGGAACAACTATCTGTGGGCCATAAAAATATCTGTTCTGTGCGGGAATCGACCCTTCCGCGATTTCCTAATATGAGAAATCTAGTACGCTGACGCGTTGTCAGTGTGTTGTGCTCGGCGTGTTTTCTTTACAAATTGAGATACTTTCTTACAATATTAAAATCTACGGGGCAGTGTGATAATCGCCTACTATGCACATCATGAATCAATGAAAAAAAAAAACAATACAAATTCTTATTCAAAATTCAAGAGACTCATTCTGTTTTCAATACTTCAAAGGCATTTTGCGTCGCACCTGCGCCAAGCAGGCCCAGTTCAGCATATAAATGTCACCGGAAAATTGTAAACGCCGTAAGATTGTAAAATATCGCGTGAAATTGTAAACAATTTTTTCTTAATAAGACACTAAGATTTTTTTAAGAATTTGGATANATTGTAAACAATTTTTTCTTAATAAGACACTAAGATTTTTTTAAGAATTTGGATAGGATTTATTGTACACAAAACGATTTTTTTATAATATATCGAGAAATTATTATCTAATAAAGAGTTAAGTATTACAATCTTACGGTGTCTGCAATTTTCCGGTGACATATACACCAGACAACTAGTACCAGACGCCGGTTTTCAACTCAATCAAAAACTAAAACTTCAATACTTACACTCAACATCAACATGGGGTCAGCATGAATCAGCTTCACCATACATAACAGTAGGTTCCTGTAAGCCGGCATTTCTTCACTCTTGTTAAATTTAGACTGAACTTCCTTCGATTTGAGGGAGAGGGAAATCATTCTTAGTGGAGTGTGGACTACGTAGCCCTGTAGGAGAGAGAGATGATTAGTTTTGTCCATTTGTTAGAGAGAGACGAAATGAGAATGTGTTCCGATTATTACAATTAAACTGATATTCCGCTAAGGCGTCGTCTTAATACAAAGCGATCATCGCGCGAACACGCGATCGACGCGTTCATTTGTTCGGTAAGCCCGATCGCGTCGTCGCGTTGAAAGGCTAGCCCCATCTAGTTTTGCCAAACAATTAAACGCGACGATGGCGTATTCACGCGATAATCGCTTTGTAGTAAGAAAGCCTGAAGTAGAGCGGAATGAAGAAAAACAAATTGATCGGGTCTTCTACATTTTAAACAGTGTTTCGTCGCTCAAGATTATCACTAATATATGGCCCTCTGGTAAAATTTCTCCGCTCGGCTTCGGTGGACTCAGAATCAGAATCAGAATATCAGAATCAGAATCAGAATATCAGAATCAGAATCAGAATATCATTTATTTGCAAATACGGGTAATACAAAGTGGGTAGTAGTAGGTTTACATAGTTCTGCCATATTTCACCATTCGGCATGCAAACATTTTCAGTATATAACACTGTTAAAATTAAATTCTTATTACATTAAATTAATTACCATGTCATTCTCATTAAAGCAGATTATTAAAATTCAAATTTTCATTAAAACATTGGCTTAATTATTACATTATACTTAAATTTAATATAGTAAATTTAAATTGTCAATAAAAGTACGTAAGAAATAAAAAATCGTGGTCCGAAGATAACTATACAAACAAACATTAAAATTCCAGGTCATAGACAATACACCAATTCAATAAATAACAATAATTCATTAATTAAAAATTCGAGGTGGTATTTATTTATTAAAATTGTCCGTTAAGAACTCAGTTACACTATAGTATGCTTTATCTGTTAATAATTTACGAAGTCTACTTTTTAAATGCACCGTATTCAAGTCTTTCCAAGTACTTGGCAATTTATTATAACTATTATAACTGACATAATTTAAATATAATTATTATAACTGACAGCATTATGTTGGGTTTACTTTTGTTGTTCAGTTAAAAAAGTGTGTGATTTTTCTTCTAATCTTGTGCTCGCATACCACACCAAGCATTTAAACAGGCATTTGCAAGAAATTTTACTATTATTTTAACAAAAGTCAGATTTTATTGCGTNATTATTATAACTGACAGCATTATGTTGGGTTTACTTTTGTTGTTCAGTTAAAAAAGTGTGTGATTCTTCTTCTAATCTTGTGCTCGCATACCACACCATGCATTTAAACAGGCATTTGCAAGAAATTTTACTATTTTTTTAACAAAAGTCAGATTTTATTGCGTGTGTGTTTCTGATCGGCATTTTTTTGTTTTAAATATTAATTATCATTTTATCTCAAAAGATGGATGGATTGTGTTAGGTAGGAGTGATATGAAAGAAAAGGGAGTGAGTGATAGCTGACAGGACAGAATGTAAAAAAAACGTGTTGCGCCGACCCCAAGTAACATGGGGTAAGGGCATGAAGATGATGATGATGATCATTTTATCTCAAAAAGCTACAAACCTGCGTAGCCTTATTAGAGGTATCCGTGAACATAGCCCTGAGTTCTGCTGCTCTTGGGTAAAGCAACTCTATCTGCGGCCACCATGGCAGCCGGGGCTGTTTTATTATCCTGCAACGAAGTATTAGTAATGTTTAGACTGAGAAACAATTTAGCAAAATAAACCCCGGTTTCTGAAATGAGAATTTTAAGTAAAGAACTGTAATGTAATGCTAAGTAAATATATATTATTATTTATGTTATATTATTATTTAACTAGTATGTATTAGTATGATATTAATTTAAGTCATATTTATGTGTTATATTTAAAGCTTTTTGTCTTTTTGTCTATGTAAGTATAACTTTTACACACGATGTCTACATCTCTTTTATTCGACTCTCCTTTCGCAGGTATGCTGGAAGAGATTTCTTTAGAAATAAGCATCACCTTTGTACCTATTTTTCTGTTCCCTTCTTCTTATCTATTTGTTAAATGTGTGTACATAAACTTTTAAATATATTTAATAAAGTTCGACAAGTTCTCTACTTCGAATTTTTAATTTAGAAACTGTGGGTTACAAAAACCCAACAGGAAAACTTTTACTTAGGAACACGACGATATGATCATATAATTATGGCTATTGGAAAAAAGATTATAATTAGCAAACTTACAAATGTTTGGTACAATGCTAGATTTTCAAGTTAAACTACAAATTATTGTAAAAGTACAAATATAACCGATTAAATATATGTATGACAAGTTTGGTAACAGTGGTGTCATTACCAAACCTGCCAATTTCTTTCTAAACGACCATAGATACTTCTATGTCAATCTACAATACTAATAAAAGCCAATTATGGCGTGTTTGGCAACAGCGGTGTCATTACCAAACTCACCAAAAAACTAACCTCAGTAAAGAATTAACAATGACATAATGGTAAGAGATGTGCGTGTTCAGATTGAGGCACACTTTGAGCGCATCGTTATTGTGCGGCATGATCCGGAATAGGGACACGAAGCAATCCGTCATCAGGTCCAGTTCGGAGTAACCGGAGATTAAGTTGCCACGGATGTATGATTTTGACGGGTTGAAGAGGAGGGACTGGAACAAAAACAGTTATCAAGATATTAAATTGTATATATAGATCTCTTTATTTACACCGTTTTTAACAACAAAAAAAAAAAATATGGAAATTATTTCACGAGCTGACACAATGATATCTTATCGCTTAAATAAAAATATATGCAGAAACATAATAAAATGGCTTATCGAGCGAGTAGTTCAATGAAAAGCTTCAAGGTAGTCACGAGATTTTATAACACCAGTTTTTACAAAGTTTAATAAACAAGAAAGGACCTAGAATTGAACCCTGCGGAATGCCCATGGTAATCGCACATCCTGTAGATATCTTGTCGTTGACATCAACCTTCTGAATCCTGTTTTCTAGATATGAAATCAGAAGGTTATCAGCTATGACCCTCATACTATAGAGGTACAATTTCCTGATGAGGGTATCATGGTCTACGGAATCGAAGGCCTTAGACATTTCGCAGATAATACCAAGAGCATCCTGAAGTGCTTCCCAGGCTTTGAATGTTTTTACAGCAAACGGAGGAAGGATTTACAATACTGACTTCAAACGTGACTAATTCAAGTGCTGGCGCTAATTCAATCACATCATTGGCAAGTCATGCTATTGAAATTTTTCTACGGAATAAATATAGTGCGATAAAGAAATCGACAACAACTTTGAATTTGGTACACTTTCTATCAACTTTCTTCAGGCTGTGCGTGCAATATATCACCTTGAGATCGTTGATGACAGATTTGACGAGTATAAAGGTGACGTTGCCAGAGTCAGCTATGTTGAGGTAGGTGGATGCCTTGCACAGCTTGACGCATGTCACAACGGCTGCTTCTGTCATCTGTTTTGAGTTGTTTTGAGGACCTGCAAAGAAACAGTTATCATGCAGCATATTAAAATATCTGGCGAACTTCATAGATTTTATGGGTATTATAAGCATAGTCGTAAATTGTTACACAACTCTTTTTGTTCTCATAATGTTGATAAAATACTTACTAAGTCCCCGTTTGACGGAATCAATAAAATGTTTCTTCTTAGTGTGTCGCGGACTGCACGGCGCGCCGCTATCCGCATTCACTATTTCTTCAAGAACTTTCTGTTAACAATAATACANCGCCGCTATCCGCATTCACTATTTCTTCAAGAACTTTCTGTTAACAATAAATGTATTGTATACATTGCTAAGATGTCGAAAAATATCCAAAAAGGGCTTCAAGAATACCCGTTGTCACTAACACTAGGCGATATCTAAATGCAAAGCCAAACAAACGCACCGTCGAATTTGCAACGCTCGGCTTAGTTTCAAGCGTTGAAAATACAACACTGAAATAATATTTAGGCATTTATTTATGTGCTAGTGTTAAAGAAAACGAACAGAAGACTTTTGACGTGACAACGTCTAACAAATCGATGAAAGCCAGCTGCACGCACGAAAAAGGATTNGAAATAATATTTAGGCATTTATTTATGTGCTAGTGTTAAAGAAAACGAACAGAAGACTTTTGACGAGACAACGTCTAACAAATCGATGAACGCCAGCTGCACGCACGAAAAAGGATTACTCATTGTAATGTTACGTTCATTGTAACGTTACGCTCATTGTAACGTTACGCTCATTGTAACGTTACGATCATTTCATCAATGTTTTGTTATGACGTTGTCACGTTTACAGACAACCAATTTTCAAGAAGATTTTGTTCTGACATGCGAAATAAAATCGAATTCGACTGTAATTAGAATTTAAACCAACTGCATTGATCCAGTACTTATACATTATTGTACACACAAATACAGACATGTCAGGACAGCGAATGTTAACGCTGGGTTTCTTGATATCTGAGATATTGCCTTTATTTTTTTTTTACTAAAGCGACACATGCAAAATTAAACATTATCCTAATACTCACAGGGTTTAAAACGAGCAACATGATCTGTAGAGGCCACATAGCCACTCTAGATTTCTTGTTATCTGAGAAACTGTCTTGTAAAATATCGAATAATGTGTCACAACACTTGCTAAGTTCATCGTTAGGCCGACATTGGACTTCAGCGAATTCCTGGAAAGCGAAAAAAAAATTTTTAACTACTTAGGGTCAAAAAAAATTTCGTAGGGAAACTACACATATTTGATAAGTCATCATGATCATATTAGCCGAAATACGTCCACTGCTGGACACAGGCCTCCCCCAAGAGGGATATGCCATAATCGCCACGCTTGGCAGGCGGGTTGGCAATCGCAGTGTAGCTGTCGCAATGTACAGAGAATGCTGCTGCCCATTCTCTGGTGAGTCCCATAGTCGCCTCTTACGACACCCACGGGAAGTAATGGGATGGTGCTATTCTTTTATGTCCGACACGATAAGTATCGATATGTAATGACAATAAAGTTAAATAAATATCTGCAAATGTCCAAGTAACAATAGCTAACTACAGAGTCAACGGCCACGGGTAGTCTAGCTACTTGAAATGGTAATTTTGGTTTTTAGGGTTCCGCCTGCACCTGAAGGGATCCCCAACGGACCCTAGCCTAAGCCTTTCCGTTCATCTATCGGTCAGCGGACTGTATCTCATGAACCTTTATAGGTAGACGGTTGAAATTTTCACGAAATTCTGACATCCAATGTTACAATGGGGTTTCGTGTCATTCTGCTGCACCACGTTAGACTAGAAGCCGACCCCAAAGTAGTTGAGAAAGGGTAGGTAGATGATGAGATCAGATCGGCAGACAAGAGTCTCGGTATTTAATGGATGGCCACTCATCTTCGGAGNCATCGTCGACTTTGTCTCTGTCATCTATGACCTAGACTAGAGTCAAGAGCAAACCCATATTAAATAAATAAAAAATGTTACTGTTACCGACACCTCTGTGTATAACGTAGTATTCTACTAGTAGTGGGGTATGGGAATCGTGGATAAATTTCATTTTAAATTTTATTTTTATTTATTGTACACCTACCACAGTATAGTCTTTATAACCCAAAGGTTGACTGGTAGAGAATGCCTTGATGCATTAAGTCTGCCCATGTATCACTAATATACATAAAGTTGAAATAAATAAATTTAAGTTTTTTTGAAATACGGCGCCCAAATTTTGGTTATTTTTGCGATTGGACCTACCGTTTTCGAGATATTGAAGATTTTATATCACGATTCCATCGCTATGCGATTTGCTATGATACGAGGCAGCGCGCGTTTGGCGACGGTAGCGGATCGCGAGGCGTGTTGGGCATTTTTGTTTAAGTTTTCAGTTTCATTTTTGTCGGTACCTACTCCTAGAGTGCCACTGTTTTTTTTGAGGAATGAACTTGCTCTTGTCCTCGATCACGCCTGATGGAACGCGATGGATAAGGTCTATGATGAATTTTGATCGAAATTGGCGTATTATAAAACTTGGGAAACAGTTATCGTGCGTATCGTTACGTAACTCACAATGGTAAAGAGACAAAAAACATGCGGGACAGTCTTTGGGGACTGCCGATAGAAGTGAAAACTAAGTAACTTGTGAATTGTATCGTCGAGCTATTAGATTATTATTAAATAATAATCTAATACAGTAGTAGTAGTAGTTCAGTATACATATAGCTCATGGAAAGCGATCGGTGACGATGACGCGAGTTCCATGATTTTTGTTCACCCAAAATGTATACATGTATACACAGTATACATATAGCTCAGGGAAAGCGTTCGGTGACGATGACGCGAGTTCCATGATTTTTGTTCACCCAAAAAGACTCAACGCGCCTAAAGAAGTTTTCAATTCAATAAATTTCAAAAGGCAGAAAAAATACTTTCTTCGTTATCCTTCAAGACACCCCAAGAAGTTATATAATATTTTCATCTCAAACATCAAAACAAAACCATAATACGAATTAACATAAAACGAAATCTAGCGACAAAACAGATAAAATACACGACTCACAAATAGGTAGGTACAGACAGAACCCAGACGTCTAGGTCAGAAAGTCTTATTTAGCTTTTCAATCCCGTATTGTGAAAGTACATACCTACCAGTAAAGGATGCAAGAGGCACTTGAGACTGCAACCACGAGCGATTCTTTTCCCAAATAATGTTGGGATCGACTTCCAGTGGATTCGGATAGAACTGAATGGGTACCAGTATTTTACAAGGAGCGAATAAAATCTGAACAACACAACCCAGTAACTGGATAACTAGAAACCCCTTGGCAAGACTGGGGTCAGATTTCCTGGCTTCTGACCTATGGTGGTGGTGATGGTCAAGGATCTATAAATTAGCCCCCACATCCCGCTAGTTGGGTTGGGGATCAAAGGAGTATGTAATTTTCTTCTACCTCATCATGTCCCAGCAAAATAATCAAGTCATTTATTCAAATTAGGCTGAGTGCCAGCACTTTTAAATGTCAAAGTTCTACATAAAGACAGTCCCCTAAAAAGCCCGCCCGTCACCACTTCCTAGTGTTTTAGCTGGAAAGAAGTGGCGCAACAAACTCCCCAGCAACACATTATGTCTCTTTAGTTTTAAAAACTTAAATTTATACAGTACTATGCAAAGTATTTTACAATACATGACACAGAAAAATAAATATTCAATCTGTAAATCAAATTAAATGAAATTATTTGACACTTGACATCATCTAGGGTCGATGGTCAACTCCCTAGATCGTTGCAATTAAAGTAGGTACCTAGGTTTGGGCCCAGTACGTACCTAAGTTAATTGCAGCATTCATTACATCCCCCAAGTACAGGTGTATGGGCACTTGGGGCACTCCCCAAGTGGCTCATGTTCTGATAGGGGAACACCGCACTCGCATCTAGGTAGATGATGAGACACTTAAATAAATTACCTGGGGGTACGTATCCATCCAATTCCATATAGCTTTCTCTAGTGACGAAACTAAAACAATGTGCGCCGACTTCCTTAATAACTTAAACTTTTGTATTGATTCTGAAACAAACACGTCGAACATTAATCAAGTGAAAATTACCTTTCCATGAGTTCAATTTTAACTTGAATCTACCTTATGAAAAGAAAGAGAAGTCACATTAATAGATAAAAATCCGATAATTGACTTACTAGCTGCCGCCCGTGAATGTCGAAAATCATCCCAAGGGAATATACTCCCGGGATAAAAAGTATGCAATAACGAGTGTTATTAACATGTCCAATACTAGACTTCACGTTAAAAAATTAAACACTTTTTTTTGTTCAAAAACCTTATAGAATGCCTCCGGAAATGTTTTCATCAAACTAATAAAATGTGAACGTGTGGTTTTCTTATTTTGTGAGTGGCGTCTCGCAGTTCAACCTATGAGGTTGTCGACTGCTTAACCGGGCTTACCAGTGGTGGTAATATAATATTAAAGCCTCCAGCCAGGGCTTATAAAAACTTACAAACTAAGTGACTACACGCTAAGGGCACCCCCTGTGGGGTACGGGCCTCGGCTTAAAGCGTCGCAGGGGGGAGGACAGCTAGGGACGGGCTGAATCGAACTAGATGGGAACGTGTGGGTATATCGATAAGAGCTCAAGGTTGAAAGCATGGGCACTGTACGTGTCATGTGTCTTTTACAATCATTGACTGGCCTGTTGGTCGAGTGGTTAGTGACCCTGACTGCTAAACCGGAGGTCGTAGGTTCGATTCCCACCCAGGACAAATCTTTGTGTGATGAGCATGATCATTTGTTCTGTGTCTGGGTGTAATTTGTCTATAATATGTATGTATTTAGAAATATATAAGTATGTTTATCAGTTGTCTGGTTGCCATAGCACAGGCTCTGCCTAGTTTGGGATCGGATGACCGTGTGTAAGTTGTCCCAAGATATATTATATTATATTATTATTATATTATTGCCACAAGGTCCAAATTCCAATGACTGCTCCACACAATATTATAAGATACTAGCTTTTGCCCGCGACTTCGTACGTGCTAATCCCGTTTTTTTACGTTCCCGTATAGCTCATGAATGTGGCTATTATTTACAAAAATAATTTTCCAAATCCGAATGGTAAATTCAGAGCGTACAAACATGCAAACAAACAAACCCTTCAGCTTTATTATAGAAGTGTAGATAATTACCTGTTAACAGCCGTATAAGCCTCAATATATCGACGTTGATGTGTTGAATTAACTCTATGTCTGTATAATCGGGGTTTTCTTCTGAGCTAGATGATAGTTCCTGAAAGTATTCTAAATATTTAAACCCTTTCACGTAATTTCTTTAAAACAATCCACCTTTGACAAGGACGGCAAAGAGGCATTTGCCGCTGTGTATGTGTCACCGGAAAATTGCAGACTCCGTAAGATTGTAATCAATCTTTATTAGATTAAAAATTCTCGATATATCATGAAAAAAACATTTTGTATACAATGAATCCCTTCCAAATTGAACAGTTTTCAATATATCCGTGTCTTAATGATTTCACGCGATATTTTACAATCTTACGGCGTTTGCAATTTTCCGGTGACATATGTATGGGAATGTATGGGATTGACATACATATTTTCTTGAAAGAAAATTCTCATATCCGAGTCCTGGTTCTGCCTATACTACACAAACCAAGGTTCCTCTAAAACATAGTTATGTTCATCGGATTAAAAGCAGGGGAAATCGCATGTTAGTGGGTTTTTCAAGAATATAGAAGCGTCTCGGAGCTGATAATTACTTTTATCAGAATAGAGTATTCTACTGAAAAATCTAACAAGTCCGTCAGATAGATTTCCAAAAAATTTTAGACATGTCCCATTTTTGTCTCTGTTCTACAAACTATATGTAAATATACTCAGCCTATTCCGATCACTATATTTAAGGTGAACATACCTGTAACCTCGCACTAATCCTGTTGAACACCGCATTGAAGAAGTTCAAACTGAGCGCGAACAACACTTTGCTGGCCAACTGCCGCAGTAGCGTGTTGTTTAACGTGCTCTCGTTGCGCAGGTCCGTGTAGTAGTAGATTGAGACTGGGATGGGAAAAATAAATTAGAAAAAAATATGGTTTGGAAGTTATATAGTCCTCCTCACCGATTTCGGCCATGGCGGCCACTCTCAACCGTGACTAGCCATCGGCGCGGGACNGCCATCGGCACGGGAAATATTAGTGTACAAATGTGTGCGCAAACACAGGTGCACTCCCTCTTCCATCACTCTCATATTCCTCAGGGACGGCAACACGACACTCGCGAAGAGATCTGGCGCAGGACCAACGGCGACACGTGCGCACCGAAGCAGGGGGGTGTCACACCACCAACTTTCAAACTCCGGGCTGTCACTGAGAAATTCCTTTTTGGAAAAGTCCCATGATAGTTTTTGCCCGACCTGGGAATCGAACCCAAGACTCCAATCTCGGCAGTCGCGCTTGCGACCGCGAGACCAACGTAGCAATTTGTAAGTTATAACATAGCTGGTGAAGATTGCGTAAAGATACATGACAGCTTTCCATCCTCCATACCGCGGCTTAAATCCTACTGAAACAGCAGGATGTTTACTGGATAAAAAAATATTATTCAATTACGCCCATCAGTTTCATTATTTATCAAAAAATATTGTACTTGATTTTTATGCTTTATCGAATCAATAAAATGAGTAGGGACGTGGCGTCACTTCCATGTAAAAAGTATACATAGTGTACCAAGGCATGATATGATGATGTCACATTAAATTTCAACGTACTGTATCGTCTTCATTACGTCGTACATGACAAAAGAAAAAATACTTGTCCAAGCGTTTATTTTCCATAAGAGTGGGACAATTAAATATGTCATTCGATCCACCCCAGCTCCTCAAGCTAGCGACGCGACGCCCTGGTGTTACTGACTATCTCACGGCGGGTAACTGGGTTCCCGATATTGGGTCCTGTATCTAACGACCACTGCACGGCAGTTAAGAAGCAGTTGAGCTGCTGTCTCGTCCTTCTCTATGAAGGCACTGCAGAGTGGGCTGTCTATAACTCCTATGACATTACGCGAGGTACGGGAATGAAGAGGAATACTCGCCAATAAACTGGCAAACCTCAGATTCTGTAAGACAAATATGACATTCGATTCACCCCAGCTCCTCAAGGAAGGCCAGCAATGCCAAGGTGTTACTTACTGCTTCACGGAGGGTACCTGAGTTTCCGAAGTAATTTGCCCTATGTCCAGCGACCATTGGACAGCTCAGGAGTAGATAAGCTACTGTCTCTTCCTCCTCATTGCAAGCTCTGCAGAGTAAGCTGACTATAACAGGTTTTTTTTCTGGATAGAAAATCTTCAAACGACTTCTCCCGCTCCAGGCGAAGCGGCAGGGAGTGTCATACTCTTATTGACTAAAACCCACCTGTGTTCCTTCAAATGCCCTTTGCGTTCCAGAGCCGCGGAAACGTTTTCGAACAATTTCGAAACCATGGGCCTGCAACACCTATGACCTTACCTCGTATAAGACGGTGAAATGTGGATGTAGTGGAATACAGGCTATAAAACTTACCAATAAACTGACAGACCTCCCTCAGCAGTATCTTGACGTTCATAGCCTCGTCATACTTGGCTGTGTCCTTAGGCTGCGAGCTGAGACATATCTCCAGCGTGTCCAACACTATGACCAGGCTGTCGTGGTAACCCTTCTCCAACTCTGTCTGTGGACGGTTCGCACCTATTGATATTGTGGGCTGGTACTGCGGAAAGTAATACTGTTTAAGTTCAGTTACATGGCGACTGAAATATGCAACATTGACAGGTAAATCGTTAAAAAAATATTTTTTCTGAAAAATCGATGTTAGAATTAATTTATATTCGAATTTATCTACCCCAATATAGTTGGGCAAAGGCTAGGCAGATGATAATAATGATTCGAATTCATATTACGAGATAAGTAACTAATTTTGAAAAACTATATGTCATACGACAAAGTTAAGTTTCATTGCAACCCATTATTTCTTTTTGAGACTTTTTAATACTTATTATGACCGACCGAAGCTTCGTTTTCGGTCATAATATCGTCGTAATCAGCCATAACATAATATTGTTTCTGGCCATGAACCAGGCGAAGATCAGAAGTTCGTGAATTGTCGCGCATCACTCGGTCAACTTCGTAAAGCACGGCAATATCAGGTGACGTTCGGCTAACTTCGGGGTTATTCGGGTCCGCCCGTGGTTTCATTCAACTAAGTTAAACGGACGCGATTTTGTTTTGAAGTAAGGGTGTTGTATTTTGAAAGCCTATATTATTTGCTCTATGTCTCCCTAGGTGCAAAAAAAAAACAAAATTTCTGTGAAAGCGGAAATATAAATATTTTGAATGTCTAAATAATTCGTAATTTCGTGGCCGAAGCTACTTTTTCGTGTTTTCGGCACGTCAATCCAATCCATTTTTTCGGTAGAACACTATAAAACGTTTCTTAATAATTAACTATATTAAAAAAATATATATATTGATTTCATTAATTAATTGCAGAAAAATTGTAGTGAGAAATTATTTTTTATTCAAATACATAATTCAAGATAAGTATTAAAATTTGGGTTAACATGCCATGCATGCCCATACTTCTTTTTG
>NDFZ01001381.1:0-13664 GCA_002192655.3 Mamestra configurata | reverse complement strand
CCAACGCGTTTTTCTCGAAATCGCAGCAATGTGGGTTGACGTTATTGTTCATTTGAGTCCATTTACAAAACGTAAAGTGAACTACGGTTAGTTAAAATCTATATACAATCGAAAAGAGATAACTTAAACTGCCAAAATAATGACATACCTAATAAATTCCTAAGTAAAAAAATATGATTCTGTTTAGTCAGTTAGATTATTCAAAAATATTGGACACGTATTTTTTGCTTTACCAAATCAATAAAAAATGCGAAGATAAAGCGCACCAAAGTTCAAGAGTGGGGACTGGTGACGTCACATTTGAGTAGAAAGTGTACTCAAATGTGACGTCACACTCATTTTCGACGCACTATATCGTCTTCATTTATGTAGGGTAAACCGCTTCGAAACGTAACGCGTTACGGCGCTAGTCTGTCTGGCTTCCCTTTATCTCCCGCATACGGCAGCGGTAGGCAGGCTTTTCCTCTCTCANCATTTATGTAGGGTAAACCGCTTCGAAACGTAACGCGTTACGGCGCTAGTCTGTCTGGCTTCCCTTTATCTCCCGCATACGGCAGCGGTAGGCAGGCTTTACCTCTCTCACTTAGTTTAAGTTATTACTTCTGTCGGGCGTCCCGGGACGCATACGTTTTTTTTTAGTCATCTATTTTTGCCAAAATACAATCAGCAGCTAAATTCAAATATAGAGAACTTTCTTAATGGCCAGTAATCCGGAAGTAACATGCAGTATTTATGCTACCTCACGTGTAAAGGCTAGGAGGTTGATAAAGAATATCAGGCCGCACCCTCGTGTAACGAGATTAATGCCGGAATAGTTGGATTTTGCTTTGGCACAGCTTTTATTGGAAGTTTCTGTAGGTAATTAATTAGTCTCATTTTCTCCTACGTTCTTTTCCTCTTATATTTTCACTAGCTTTTGCTACTTGGCCAACATGTAAGTAAAATAATACTCTACATGAACGTACAACTGAGACAAAAAAACCGGCTAACTGCGAGGCGGACTCGCGCACGAAGGGTTCCGTACCATTATGTATCTATAAAAACGGCAAAAATCATGTCTGTTGTATGAGAGCCCCCTTAAATACTTATGTTATTCTGTTTTTTTAATATATGTTGTTAAAGTGGCAACAGAAATACATAATATTAGAAAATTTCAACTGTTTAACTATCACGGTTCATGAGATACAGCCTGGTGACAGACAGACGAACGGACGGACAGTAGAGTCTTAGTAATAGGGTCCCGTTTTACCCTTTGGGTACGGAACCCAAAAAAATACATTCATCGATTTTTTCCTGACATTAGCAAGCGGCTCAGTAGACTCTTCCCGTGATGAGGGCTGACCTTTTTTCCGCCAAAGAATCAGTTTTGCCATCCAATGTGGCTTTCCGAGGCAGACAGAGGCAGTCCTCGGCAAGCGCTGACTAACCTTGTAGATCGACCCTTATGGCTGCGCGATATGCGCATAATTACACGGAATTGAAACACAGGTATGATTAAGACATCTCAGATTAGTAGCATATATTAAACTGCCAAAATAATTATATAATTTTACAAAACACAATGAGCATCTATATTCCAATAGGCTTGTGTGCCAGAAAAGTACCTATTATTTTACTATAAAAAAATTGGAAATACTTGCCAGAATGGATATATGCNTGTGGCTTTCCGAGGCAGACAGAGGCAGTCCTCGGCAAGCGCTGACTAACCTTGTAGATCGACCCTTATGGCTGCGCGATATGCGCATAATTACACGGAATTAAAACACAGGTATGATTAAGACATCTCAGATTAGTAGCATAAATTAAACTGCCAAAATAATTATATAATTTTACAAAACACAATGAGCATCTATATTCCAATTGGCTTGTGTGCCAGAAAAGTACCTATTATTTTACTATAAAAAATTGGAAATACCTGCCAGAATGGATAAATGCTCACCAAAGGGCGAAGTCGGGCTCTATAGTTAAAAAAAAAACACCACAACTTCTAACGCAACCTATCCGAGTCGGGGTGCCCCAAGTCTCGAGCTGGCTTAGCTCGCTCTTGCATCGAAGTTCTCCTAGTAACAGAAGTAACATTGTATTTCAGGGAAACAAGATTTGGTGAGCATTTATCCATATTGTCAGGCAAAAAGAATATAAATATAACACGTACCTACAATTATTCCGATGAGTGTATAATTATTTTGGAACTTAAAACGTTGTTCTTTAGGCACCTCGGTATAGAGTGGGTTTATTTTATTTGAAGTTAAAATATTTTACTTGGTACGCATTTAAATTGTAGCCATTCTATATGGAGCATTTTCTTTTTATATTCTTAATGGCCAGTATTCCGGAGGTAGCATGCAGGTTGTATGTTACCTCACGTGTGAAAGGCTAAGAGGTTGCAATTAAGAGTTTCAGGCCGCACCCTCGTGTAACGAGATTAATGCCGGAATAGTTTGATGTTGCTTTAGCACTGCTTTTATTGGAAGTCTCTGGTATTAATTCTTTTTAATTTCTCCTGTTTTCTTCCGTTTATATTTTTACTTGCTTTTGCTAGTTACTTGGCTCACGTGGAAGTCGAAAATTATCCCACGGAAACTATATAACTGCCGGGATATTAAGGATCATGTCTCCCAGTGGATCGTACATAGAAAAGTTTTGCATTCTACGCATCACACGATCTGGAATAGAGGAGCCTTTGTCGACCTGTCTGCTAAGTTTCATGCATTGATATCATCATCATCAATCATCAATAAGCCGTTGAAACGTGATTGATTAAAATAAAAAACCACCGAGTTCCGAAAAAAAAAATAACATAACGTGTTTTTTTTTTAAATTAAAGTTATTTTAATCTCTGTAGTGTTTTTATTTGGAGTTTGGTTGTATTTTAAAAAAGCATCATCCAAATCGGGCGACAATTGGTGAAAATATCGCTAAACAAACATTCAATCGAATTGAGAACCTTCTCCTTCTTTTGAAGTCGGTTAAAAACATACAAACTTTTCAATGTACATACACAAACTATGTAATATACGTTATATTGCTTACTCGTAATTGTAAATGGTAAGTAATCTGTGGGAGAAATGATCCGACCATGATAATTCTTTTACTGGTAGAAAGGCATTTTAACCCCGGAAAAATAGATGGCTCTTGTAGGCCAGGCCTCGCGAACAAAGCCGGGGGAAAGCTAGCTATTATGAGGTTTCTTTGCACAATGACCAATACTTGAAGGGGTTCCTTCATTGGACATTAGTTGATTGGGAACTATGGTGAATGGAATACTCAAAGTCAGCTGCGGTTGTGACCCCGATAAGTTTGTATTGGAGAGCGACCGAGCCGTGTGTTTCATCGTCCCCAAACTATCTCGGTTTCTTTATCAATCTGTGTGGGTCGGTTGTATTTTAATGTTTAAAAATAATAATAATAATATGTAACAATAATACCTTGGGACAACTCACACATGGTCATCCGATCCCAAACTAGGCAGAGCCTGTGATATGGCAACCAGACAACTGATAAACATACTTATATAATTCTAAATACATACATATTATAGACAAATTACACCCAGACAGAACAAATGATCATGCTCATCACACAAAGATTTGTCCTGGGGGTGGGAATCGAACCCACGACCTCCGGTTTAGCAGTCAGGGTCACTAACCACTCGACCAACAGGCCAGTCTGAAATATGTCCAACAAACTTCATTTTTTTTTAAGGATGGGAAATCATCAAATGACTTCTTCCGCTCTGGGTGGAGCGGAAGGGCGTGTCAGACTCTTACTGACTAAAACCCATCCGTGTTCCTTCTAAAGCCCTTTGCGTTCCAGGGCCGCGGTGACTCTTTCGAACAAATTCCGCAACCCTGGCAGATGTCAAACAGCCTACGGTTTATAAAATACATGTTAAAATTTGTACCGAGACACGCTGAACCACTGTATATGTGTTGTGAATTATGAAGATATGTTTAAGGAAGCGTTTCACTGGACGAAGTTCCTTTTGTTGTTGTATCTCGCCAAAAAAATACTGTACACTATGTTTCAATGCCGGGGGAATGCCAGTTTGCGTACCTATGACCTAGCAATTCTCGCAGGTTTTTAAGTCTAGAGTGAATGGGTTTCTAGGCAAGGTGGTACATCGTCGACCAAATCATCGCTTACCATCAGGTGAAACTGTGATTAAACGAGTGCCTATCAATTAGTTATTAAAAAAACTGCGACACTCAATTTCTTGTTTTGTTTTTTAACAAGGTGATAATATGTATGCGAACGTAGGAAAAGTGAAACGTCGGATAGCTGGTAGTACACTAAGTTTATTTGGCAAGCGAAATTATTTATATAGGAGTGGATGGAACCACTCTCATATTAACAATTAATATACAACATACAAACAATTTACCTACTTAGTAAAATTGCTTGTAATCGACCCCAGGTACAGTTCGCAGTTTTTTCCCCTAACTCATTTGCCTTTTTGGCTGTGGGTTCTGGCCTGACCCTGCCTCCACGAGGGATTCATCATGAGTCCCTTCTGTTGCCTCATGGAATTCGTCGTCTTCCTCGTTTGATGTACCAGCCGGTGTTTCTGTATCCATACTTAACTTTGCCAGGGCACTCAGAGATTGGGGCTATCCACTAAACCGCACAATTCCCCTGACGTCCTAGTGAGGTTGCTGCGCTACGCTCCCAAATTAGATCTGAACTAGGTACTTAATTTTGTGGGATCCGACACCTACATATAAACGGCTTTGCTTTGTCACCCGTACTCCAAAGCATTTACTCCGTGTAAGATTTATTTGTGATTCAATCTGTCTAGCATTTTCTTAACTACAGGTCGGCTTCCAGTCAAGCCGGATTCAGCTGAATACCAGTATTTTACGTAGAGCGGCTGCCTATCTGACCTCCAGGACCTAGTAACTGGGTAACACGATACCCATTGGCAATACTAACGTCAGATTTTCTGGCTTTTGATTACGCGTAACAACTGGCAAAAATCTACAATAGGGTATTTGACTAAAAAAATCTAATTAGTAATTAGAAAAATCTAAGTAGTTACTTGATATTTCCAAAAAATATTGGACACGTATATTTTCTTTTGTCACGTAATCAAAAAATGAAGAAGACACAGTGCGTTGAAAACTCGTGTGACGTCACTTTCCAGTAAAAAGTGTACTGAAAAGTGACGTCACACGAGTTTTCAACGCACTATATCGTCTTCATTTTTACAAGTTTACTGTTACAAGCCCCTACTCCTTATCTTTGATGCGTTTATCTCCGTAGTTTATTATTGATTTGATTAAATAAAAAAATACGTACCTACCTATCCAATATTTTTCGATAATCTAACAGACGGACTAAATAGAATCATATTTTTGTAACCCAGGCAATTTCCCTATTAATGATCAATCGCTTAAAGTGCTCAGTATGTTAAGATGGTCCCATCCACGGGCCAACTTCGGCAGACGTTGCTTAACCTTGATGACCCGAGCGGTTGTTATTATTTAGCCACAAGCTCCTCTCCAGGTTATTACTGAATGAACCTCCCTCCTCCTCAGTCTTTCAATCTTGGCAGAGAGGACGTGGTAACATCATGATGATTCTATTCTGGACATTGCAGCCCTCGCGATGCGCCTCCACTTGTTNCCTCCACTTGTTACGGTCTACAGCAGTACGGGAACATTGGAATATGGAAGCTTGAGTTGCAGCTCTTATTGAGTCTGTTCAACGCCTTCCACTTGTCTCTTGACAACGAGCCTTAAAAATTTAACCTTGTCCTGATCGCGGTTGCTTGATTAACCACTCTTCTTCTTCCCCCAGGATGGCCGCCTCCGCAGCGGGGATATGCTCCTGCGCATCGGCGCCGTGTCAGTGGTGGGCATGTGCGCGCGTCAGGCGGCGGCAGTACTGCGACAGTGTGGCGCCTGCGTGAGGCTCCTGGTGGCCAGGCCGGCGGCTAGTAGCGGCATGCCCATGGCGGACACGAGGCAGTGCATGCAGGTAATGTAACATATGTACTGCGCAGTGTGGGGATGCGTCAGGCTCCTGGTGGCCAGGCCGGGCCACCAGGAGCCTTACGCAGCCCCCCAATTATTTTATAAGGTTAATGTCTGAAACTGAATTAACAGTATAGTTTATGCTGTACTTAAGGAAATGCTTGCGTCTACAAAATTATAAGAGACTAGTGTCGAGCCTTCTATCTGTCAAGACACTTAGAATGGGATAGCAGGTATCACTCAACTAGCCACATGTAAACTCATTAGCTGCTTCAACGTCATTACTGATACTTGACCATGTTTCAAGATAATAAACCCGTCAATAGCAACGCACAAGCTGCCCACATTCCTCTATGCCCGCATAAATCTCAGTGGGTGTGCCACACCCTTGCTACTAATTGGCGAGCCTTGCACAAAGGCTAAAGAAACTGCTGGCTCCAATTAAGTAACTGGGTCGAAGTTAAGTGCCGTTTAAAATAGACCAGGTGTGAGTTTGAGTGGTCTCGTTTTGAAGTGGAGGACGTGTTTAGCTGGGTTTTTGAAAGGGTTGCAGTTTTTAACTCGTGTTAATTCGTACAGGGTCAGTTAAATTCGTAAGTGGAATAACAGACGTAGCTAAACTAACGACACTATCCGCAGCTGTTGATCGTAGTAGTCCATGTCCATTGTCCATGTAGTTAGATATTTTTATTTTTCCTAAAACAAACATGTATGAGTGTCAAGAAAAACGCAAAAAAGAAACGAAAACAATCTTTTTGTGAGGAGNGTGGCATGCCCATGGCGGACACGAGGCAGTGCATGCAGGTAATGTAACATATGGTGGGGCTGCGCATGGCTCCTTGTGGCCAGCAGCCCTCCTATGACGTGCTAATGCCATCCAATTCCGATGATGTTAACGGGATAGTGCTATTTGCTATGTATAGCTCCGTCTCCCTCTTAGAGCGGAATCATGATCGTTTGAAGAGAATTGGAAGAGACTAGTGTCGAGCCTTCTCTCTGTTAAGAGATACACTTAGAATGGGATAGCAGGAATACCTTGGAACATACAATCAGTTTAATCTTGTTACCCACTGAGTCGTATCACTCAACTAGCCACTTAAAAACACATGAGCAGCTTCAACTTCATTACTGATACTTGACCATGTTTCAAGATAATAATTTCTCAACACATTCCTCTATGCCCGCATAAATCTCAGTGGGTGTGCCACACCCTTGCTACTAATTGGCGAGCCTTGCACAAAGGCTGAAGAAACTGTTGGCTCCAATTAAGTAACTGGGTCGAAGTTAAGTGCCGTTTAAAATAGACCAGGTGTGAGTTTGAGTGGTCTCGTTTTGAAGTGGAGGACGTGTTTAGCTGGGTTTTTGAAAGGGTTGCAGTTTTTAACTCGTGTTAATTCGTACAGGGTCAGTTAAATTCGTAAGTGGAATAACAGACGTAGCTAAACTAACGACACTATCCGCAGCTGTTGATCGTAGTAGTCCATGTCCATGTAGTTAGATATTTTTATTTTTCCTACAACAAACATGAATGAGTGTCAAGAAAAACGCAAAAAAAAACGAAAACAATCTTTTTGTGAGGACACCTTTTTGAATTTAATATTTTTATTTGTGCGGCAACGGACACAATCATTCGGTGAAAATTTTAAATCATCATATTAAGGTTCATGAGATATGGCCGTCTGATAGACAGATTGACAGCGAAGGCTTTATAATAGGGTTCCGTCGGTTAGTTTAGGGTTCCGTAATCGAAGGGTAAACAAACAAGAAGGGTAATTTGTTTTGTCATGGATGACGGTAGATTTTTTGTAACGGAAAGGTTCTTAACAATACATAATATATTATTGGAAATGTAAACGTGTTTCATATCAACCTATAATTGCCAAGTCCCAGGCGAGTTGAAAACGAGAAGATGTATATTATTCTTTTATCTTTCAATTCTGAATTGAAACGTTGTGGGCGTCGGCCGCCATTTCTCATAAAAGATTTAATAACATGTCGAAATGATTAAATCGTGATAGATGTGTTTTTAAATATTGTTTAAATAAACAGGACTTGTGTGCGGAGGGGAAACAGCTGGGTAGTGCGTCAGTACGCCTTTATTACTGTGGTGGTACATTGATAGAAATTATAAACGTGAATAATGGTTATCCCGTATAAAATTCATTTTCTCAAAGGGTGAAAGTATTCATGATAAACAATTATTACTGTGGGATAACTCTGAAATATTGTAACCATAAAATTTCAAAAAAGTATTTTGCATTCCTCTCAGCAGACTCGTCCTTTGATATCCATATAATTTGTCATGCACCCCATGAAAAATAATTGAGATCGCAATTGAGAGAATAATGTTACTAAGCTAACCGCGCATTGACATCTAAACCAAATGTCTAAATATGCAGAATTATAACAGTTTTAAAATTCAGTTGAAAGGGCGTGTCAGACTCTTACTGACTAAAACCCAGCCGTGTTCCTTCTAAAGCCCTTTGCGTTCCAGGGCCGCCTTGACTCTTTCGAACAAATCCCGCAACCCTGGCAGGCTCTGGCCCTCGTAGCACGCACTGCAAGTTACCATCCCTACCTTGTTGCTATTCCACCAATTCGCACTAAACGTTTTCAAACGTCTTTTATAATGCGCACTGCAAAGGGGTGGAACTTTCTGCCTGCGTCTGTTTCCGAACGCATACAACCCTAATATCTTCAAAACTAGAGTGAAAAGGTTTCTTCTAGGTAAGCTCGCTCCATCGTCGGCTTTGTATCTATGACCTAGACTAGAGTCAAGAGCAAACCCATATTTAATAAAATAAATAAAAAAACTTGTATTAACATGAATATCCGCTGTACCAGTAGGTATCTATCTATGCTGGCATAACTCGACCAAAATGTTAATACGTATCTACGCGTGTATTAAGTGCGTTGTTAGTTCCGAATTGTTAGAATTTTATTAAATAGGGTATTATTTTCATTGATTTAATGCTATGATATTCTCGTCTTATCAAAAAAGTAGTTAAATTCCAAAACAGTTTAATTATTTTTTGAATTAATTAGGTTGGTATCTACTTTTGCCTTTATTAGGTACCTACCTGTTGCTCGGTTCACAAAGCATTCATTTCCTGTAAAATACTGATTTACAATCTCATTTTGTAAGATTGAAAGCCTTCTGAGATACCGTCACAAATAATTATGTATCTTAATACCAATTCTCTTTTATTGGACCTACTTCTAAAGTCGGAAAATCTTTTCAAAATGGCGGCTCTTCAAAGGTTTTAGAGAAGACGTTTAGAATAAATGCCGACATCTCCTTAGTTCGATCGCATATATCTCTTTGATTTCAGGGCGGCACCTTTGGTTATTTCATACCTCTGAGATGGGAGGGCGCTGATAAACCGAACCGTTTTCATAGCCAATCCGACTGAGTGGATCATATTTTATTGGCGGCAGCCTCCCGTTCGCGAGATGATTTTGTTTCCGAACTGATTTCGAGGAAAAATGATTTTTTTCTGTGTTTTTAGGGAACTATGTTTTTGCGACGAATTGTGACGCGTGAATGGAATAGGACTATAGAAAATGTTTTGTTTTAGGGATTTTCTCATGCCAGGAGCAAAATCGAACAAGTGAGTCGGACTCGCGCAGGAAGGGTTTCCCTACTATCGTATTTTTATTATTTGTTGTAAACGCGATAACAGACATTCACATTCTGTGAAAATTTCAACTGTCTACCTAATACGGTTCATGAGATACTGCCCGCTGACAGATAGACGGACGGACGGACGGACAGCGGAGGCTTCTTAATAGGATCCCGTTGGCCTTTGGTTACGGAACCTTAAAAATAGTGTGAGTTTAAGTTTTAAGGTGGGTTAAAATAGTTGTAATTTACATATTAAACTATTTCCAAGTACTACAGTACAGTACAGTACAGTAGCGGCGGACTGCGAAAAAATATAGTTGTTGGCTAGGTGACTAATTAAATTAAACCCAAGAACAATACAAATGGAAAATTGTGAAATTACCTTAGTTTCTAACTTCATAAAACTTTATTTTTGTTTATTTCAAAGTAAAAACCTCTCGTAGTTAAAACACATTCGAGCAAGCTCGCGTCTCGGATAAACTAAAATGTACGTAGCATTTCCCTAAGCATGCTTCCTTGGTTCCGACACACGTACTGCACAGAACACGAAAGCGCAATGTCGACAGCGACTAGACACGCCATCCATGCTTGCATATCGCAAAAAATATTACAAGTTAGGTTATGCTAGCAGTGGCGCCCGCGTGAAAGTAGAAAAGTATCCCTTCACTCCCGAAATGAAAAGCCTATGTTCTATTCTAGGACACGGTCTACACCTGTGCCGAGTTTGGTTCAAATCTGTCCCGCCGAAAGTTCACTTTTTGCTTTTATAAAATTTGTATGGATCATATGGACTCTAAAATAACTGTGTCTCTCTGCCTGTTTGTTTTATTTGTGTGTTACGTTTTCACGCCTTAACCACAGAACCATAATTATTTTTAACATTTGTTTAGAGATAGATTAGACCTTTGAGAAGGTTTTATTCATAGACAAGTATATTGGATAGCTTTTTTTCCGAGAGTAATTAACGGGCGAAGTCATAGGCAGAAGCTAAGTACCAAATGATAATCGTGTTCAGCGCACTGTGTAATCTGCGTTTTGCAAAAATTTCTGGTATAGTCAAGAAAGAAAATATTTTAGGAAACAATAGCATATATTTTTGACAAGAAAAAATCGTTTCAGTCCGTCAGATATTTCCGAACGCGTATTTTTTCTTTTTTCACGTAGCAATAACGACGTCACATTTGAGTACATGTTTTCCGATCTTTGATGCGTTTTATCTCGTATTTTTTTATTGATTTGATAAAGCAAACAATAGGTGTCCAATATTTTTCGATAATCTAACTGATTAAATAGAATTATATTTTTTTTAAATCACGATTCATCCCTATTATCACGGGCCGTTAATGAGTAAACAACTCACTAATACGTTTGGTTTGTATATTAACATAAGTGTTGGCAATGCCTTCTTTATGTCCGGTNTTTTTTTCTTTTTTTTTTGACGATGACCACTCGCAGTTCAGCACACTAAGGCTGGTTACTGCTTAACCGGACTATGTATGAACATAAGTGTTGGCAATGCCTTCTTTATGTCCGGTGAGGCATTTCAGTGCTCTGTGGCCGCGAAACAGTCGAGCATAATTTTATATTTTCTTTCTACACCCAGTGGGACTGTCGTGTGCCACTTGAAATAATTTGACGTAACTTGGAAAAGGGTTAAAATAAAAACTTGTCTCCAAGAGCGTTGAAATAAATCTTATTACAGTACCGTGGATACCTAGTGTAGGGAGATATTATTGCACAATTTAAGGCTTAATGAAATAAATGACACCACTAAGCGGTTTACATAATCTTAACTGCCGCTTTTTGAAACCTGCGGACTTATTTTAAGTCAGCACACTAGTAGGTATATTATTCTTCAGACTAGTCATCATCTGCCTGCCTTTTACCAACTATATTGGGGTTGGCTTCCAGTCAAACCGGATTCAGCTGAATACCAGTATTTTACGTAGAGCGGCTGCCTACCAGACCTCCACAACCCATTAACTGGGTAACACGGTAGTTCTTGGCAAGACTGGAGTCAGATTTACTGGCTTCTGACATTCCGTAACGACTGCCAAAGATCTACAAATGACAGCCGGGACCAACGCTTAACGTGCTTTCCGAGGCACGGAGGAGTCTCGGTATGTTAAGATGGTCACCCATCAAAATTAAAAAAAAATAAAATTCAAAAGTCATTTATTCAAATTAGGCTGAGTGCCAGCACTTTTTGAACGTCAAAGTTCTACATAAAGACAGTCCCCCAAAACGCCCGCCCGTCACCACTTCCTAGTGTTGTAGCTGGGAAGAAGAAGTGGCGCAACAAACTCCCCAGCAACACATCTGTCTGTTAAGCTTTTAAAAACTTGAATTTATACAATAGTATGCAAAGTATTTTACAATACATGACACAGAAAATAAAATATTCAAACTGTAAATCAAATTAAATGAAATTAATTGACACTTGGTAGCTAGCACNNTCAAAAGTCATTTATTCAAATTAGGCTGAGTGCCAGCACTTTTTGAACGTCAAAGTTCTACATAAAGACAGTCCCCCAAAACGCCCGCCCGTCACCACTTCCTAGTGTTGTAGCTGGGAAGAAGAAGTGGCGCAACAAACTCCCCAGCAACACATCTGTCTGTTAAGCTTTTAAAAACTTGAATTTATACAATAGTATGCAAAGTATTTTACAATACATGACACAGAAAATAAAATATTCAAACTGTAAATCAAATTAAATGAAATTAATTGACACTTGGTAGCTAGCACACTCCATCCACAGACCAACCTTGGCAAGCGTTGCTTAACCTTGAAGATCGACCCGTGCGGCTGTTATTATTAGCCACTTTACATGTTAACCCTAAAAAAAATGTATATCAAGATTTTATTTCACTACTTTGTCGGCGTAATTTATTAGTATGCCCATACCAAATTTCAACTTTACGGCGCTAAGCGTCTCTGAGCTAAACCGCGGACGGATAGACAGACAGACGGATATGGCGAAATTATAAGGGTTTCCGAGATACTCGTTATCTTAAGATGGGGAGCCATCCACAGACCAACCTTTGCAAGTGTTGCTTAACTTTTGATCGACCCGTGCGGTTGTTATTCTTCTGACAAGTAATTCACTAAAATACTCTAGTAACGCCAGTTCAAATATAATAACAAGACAAAAATATCGACCTTACAACACACATACACTAACAACTTCAATAAACATACCAAAAAACGTGTAAGGCATCACCCATCATTATAAAGCATTTCCATCCAGTAATGAAGACAGGCACCTTAAGAACTGTTCGTACTTAAGGTAGAAGCTCTTAATTGCGAAGACGTAGCTATTAGCCCGACATCCGCGTCCCAGGCCGGAGCGTCGCCACTTCCGGACGGATATGACGTAATTGCGTCAGACAGGTTTCATAGGCCGTCACTCGATGTTCTGCTTTTGAATTATGACAAGATGAAAGGACGGGGAGGTGGTTTGAGTATTTTTTTTTGTGAGATATTTTTTTTTTTAAGTTTGAGCGGGAAAGGTAGTATTGCCAGTATGATTCAAAAGTGCGGCTTCAAATGCGTTGTCTTTTTTTTAATAGTTTGGTTACTGTGGGTGCATCCCCGGATATTTTATCAATTAATTCTTAGTGCTAACCCAACAGTGATTGCATTTTTACTGAAACTATGTTATAAGCTAAGATAATATTGCTGATGCTGTCTAATGAGATTTTTTTAAGCATAGAAACAATTTTTTAAATCTCACTTCTCGGAGGTCTACTGATAGAAGCTTGCTTTTATTATGGTGAATAGTAAAGATTGATTTTTGTCTTGTCACATAGTCATTTTTAACCAACTTCAAAAAAGGAGGTGGTTCTCAATTCGTTTGTTTTTCTTTAGCGGCGTTAGGCACTTTTTGGGATGGGTAAAAAATGTTAAACTCGCGTTAGGACACGTGACCTGATCGAAAATTCTTAAGACGGAGGGAAAGTTCTGAAGTGTTAAATTTTTAATGTCATGTTTGTGTACGATGGCGCAATAAATGAATATTGTATTTTACCACATAAATTATAGTACTTTTATACTGATAATTAAA
>NDFZ01001380.1:0-13660 GCA_002192655.3 Mamestra configurata | reverse complement strand
TTGTTTTATTCATATTTTTTTTAGTTTTGGAAAAAGTAACTCCGAATGAATCACCCATTATATCTGTTGGCCCTCGCCGTGGAATAGCTTGAATAGGTACCATTGATGACATTCCTGTATCCTGCCGCCATCGCCCGTGTATTATTGTTCCTTCAGCTTCGGCATCGAATGATCCCGGGGGAGTAAACCTTTGAGAGGACTCTTGATCTCTTCGCAAGTAGTTATATAAGTATATAGTAGTTAACACGACTTTTGTAGCTATTTCTGGTTCCAATAGGATGGGCTTCCTCAATACTCTGAACACAGAACTTAAAATTCCAAACGCATTCTCCACAACTCTCCTTGCTCTGGACAGTCAGTAATTAAAGATCCTTTCCATTGAACCTCGATCTGGAGTACCTTCATAAGGTTTCATTGTGTACTCATTCAATGCAAAAGCTTTATCGCCTAGAATAAAATATGGCACTGCAGTTGCATAAGGCGTTTGTAAGATTTCTGGCGGAGGAATATTAAGTTCCCTTCTTTCGAGTTTTTTTTATATAAAATTGGTATTTTTAAACACACCGCCATCTGATATACGACCTTTGCAACCAACATCTACGTACAGGAATTTATAATTGGAGTCAACTAAAGCAAACAGAACTATACTGGGAAACAATTTGTAACAATCGTAATCATTGCCACTATTTATATACACTTCTGGACACATCTATTGGCCCACCTTGTATTTTTAGTTTCGTTTGGTCCTAGCTAAAATTTTATATTAGGTCGAGCAAAAAATTTTTATGCAGTTTTGAACCTGGCACATTCACAATTTCATTCAATAGTCTTTTTTTGAATTTCGAACACAGAATTTAAAGAAACAAAAGACAATTTGGAGCCTGTTTGTTGATATCAAACAATCGAATACTAAGAAAACTTGGTTTTATTGGTTTACTTGGATTTAATTCTTGAAAAAGTGATTGATATCTTTGGTTTTGCAACAAACATTACTTATTCTTAACATTAAGGTGAGGTTCTATCAATAATCTATGGATACTTCACCTGAAGTCGCCGCCCAAGCTGTGGCACTTATTCAGGCCGGACACAGCCAAAGAAACGTGAGTGCTCAACTTAATTTAAGTCGATCTGCGGTCCGAAATGTTTATCGGAGGTACCTAGAGACTGGCGGCTTTGTTCGTCGCCAAGGAAGGCCACGATCTCGGGTCACAACTGAAAGGCAGGATCGATTCATCGTGACGACCAGCTTGAGAAATCGTCACCTTACCTCCATTGAGATACAAAACCAACTTCGCGACTTCCACGGAGTATCTGTGAGCGCTCGAACTGTTCGGAGAAGGTTAAAAGAACGCGATATGGTACCACACAAGCCAGCTAATGGGCCCAAACTAACGCGAGCCCACCGAACAGCGCGCCTTCATTTCGCACGCAGTCATTTAAATTGGACACAGCAAGATTGGAGCCGTGTACTCTTTTCTGATGAGTCTAAAATTGTGTTACATGGCAATGATGGAAGGAAGAAGGTCTACCGACGTAAGGGAGAGCGTTTCGCACAATGCTGCTTTGAAGAGAGGGTTGCTTATGGCGGTGGCTCATGGACTGTCTGGGGCGGTATATCCGCGAGCGGCAAAACTCAACTTGAGGTTGTTACAGGACCACGGCTGCCAACATTAAATGCTGAAAGGTACATTCGTGAGTGCTTAGAACCTCACGTGATACCATACGCGGACTATGTGGGCCCAAATTTCCTTTTTATGCATGATAATGCAAGAGCCCATGCGGCCGGCATCGTCAGGGAATATCTTCGGGATGTGAACATCACAGTTATGGACTGGCCAGCCAGAAGCCCAGACATGAACCCCATTGAGCACATGTGGGACGAGCTAAAAAGACGTGTTAGGGCTCGTCAGCCAGTTGCCCAGACGATGCAGGAGTTGAAAACTGCCATAGAAGAGGAATGGGAGATGATCCCTCAAAATTGCATAGAGCGGTTGATAAACTATAATTGAAGCTGGTATTTTCATCGGTCCACAAATAAAGAAAATAATGGCCAGTGAACAATTTTTACAGCTCCTCAGTACCCACGAAAAACAAGCGTGGCTCAGCCTTAAAGCAGTGATTCATGGCTTTCTTGGCAACAGAAAGGCAGAGAATTACACGGAGCTTATTACTGATATGCTTCACAACTTCAAAGTTATGGGTTGCAGAATGTCTTTGAAAGTCCACATGCTACATGCTCATTTGGATAAATTTAATGACAACTTAGGTGCATATTCAGAAGAGCAAGGGGAACGTTTCCACCAGGATGTAATGAACTTTGAAAAGCGTTATCAAGGACAATATAATGAAAACATGATGGGTGACTACATTTGGGGGCTCATACGAGAAAGTTCCAACTTACACAGAAGAAATACCAAAACTGTTAATTTTAAGTCTTTTTTGTATTTGTGGGTTTATTTATGCCGTCTTGTATAATTAAAGTTAATAAAAATATGTGAATTCAAAACTGTTTTCCTTTTACATATAATTGAAATTAAAAAATAGAGCTTTTTCATAAAAATTAAAATTTCGTCGTAGTAACTACAAAAGCAAACTTTATTAGATAAAAATGTTTTTTCTTTAATTAGTTAGGCATAAGTAATCAAAATCAGAGGTACAGAACTCAGACTCAAAATTCGTGTTGACCCGTGTAATCAGCGCAGAAAAGATTGGATTGTACGATGTGCACGACCAGTACCCGTAAACAGAAAAAGGACTGAGTCTCCTAATAGTAGAAACATTACTTACGAATATTATATCAACGAAGGAGAAGGCCGCAGACAAGTCTGCCAGAAGTTAATATTAAACACATTAGACGTAACACAAAAGTTTTTACTATATACACTTACAAACTCCAAAGAGGGTATGGCAGAAACTGAAAAGAGAACAAGACATTACGCATCAAAAGATTCGGAAGCAGCAAAAAATTATGTAAGATAATTTATAAATAAGTTGCCAGTAACGCCATCGCATTACGCTCGAAAAGATAGTAGTAGTGTCTATTTATCTCAAGATGTAAAAAATATTTCAAACCTATACCAAATCTATTTATTTGACTGCACAAAGGAAGAAAAAGAAAAAGTAAGTGAAGGGGTTTTTAGGAATATATTTTGTCAGGATTATAGTCACGTAGGCTTCCACATTCCTTAAAAGGACAAATGCATCGTGTGTTAAAGCAGAAAATCAAAAAGATATAACTGAAGAGGAACAAGAAAAGTTAAAAGATCACATCCTAGAAAAGAAAGCAAGCTATAGAAGGTTTGCTGCTCATCAAAAACTACATACTCTTAATGATACTGTCACTTCTAGTTTCGACTTGCAAAGTCTTAAACACCCCTCATGGGGAAAGTATGTTACTCTATTATTCACGAAAATATGCAGTCTATAATTTTACTATTTACGAAAGTAGTACTCAAGATGGATATTGCTTCACATGGGGAGAAAGTGATGGAAAAAAGGGCAGCGATGAAATCGCAACTTGTTTGTATCAATATTTAAAAATTGCTGATGAAAAAGGCATTCGGAATTTACTGTTCTATTGCGACTCGTGTGGGGGACAAAACAAAAATAAAACCGTTCTAGCCACATTAAATTATTATTTAATGTTTTCTAGAAACTTACAAGTTATCCAAATAAACTTTTTACTGCCGGGACATACTTATATGCCAGCAGATTCAAAGCACGCTACAATAGAGAGGGAAGTTAAAAGAATCATAGTTTGGAGTCCATCTCAGTGGCCTTCATTTTTTCAATCAGCTAGAAAGCGGCCAAGGCCTTATATAGTCAATGTGATGGACTACTCAGATTTTTTGAACTGGAGTGAAATAGCATCAAACACTTTTACAAAAGAAACCTTAAAGAATATTAATTGGAGAAACATTAGAGTAGCAACTTTCAGAAAGACCAATTTAAACCAAATAGAACTTAAGTATTCAATGAAAGAAGATGCAATTACACATCGAATCAAGTTGTTCGAAGATGTCAAGCGTAAAAGAAAGGGAAAAGGGAAGAATAAATCAAAAGAAAATACAGAAGAAATGTTAGAATTACAATATAATCGAGTAAAGCAGTTGACTCCAAAACAGCTATATACGGATAAACTACTAATTACCGCAGCTAAATACAAAGATCTGCAACGATTGTGTGATCAGGGGACAATACACAAACGGTTTCATGCCGAATACAAACAGCTTCCTTGTCAGTCTCATAATGTCATTGATACACTTCCTGAGACTGTCGAGGAAGATGAAATTTCTGATTAATTATCTTCTATCAGAAAATCAGGTCTTCAAATTTCTGGTTAATAATCTTCTATCCAATGACAGAAGATTATTAATCAGAAATTTGAAGACCTGATTTTCTATAACTCGTCGTCGTATTATGTTTTGCATCTGCATTGTGTTCTGAGGGCTGTTTAAAATAAAACAAAATTTAATCATCGTAATTGTATAATAATCTTGGGATTTAATTAATTAATTTACTTGTTTTAATTAATATAATCCTGTTTTTATTATTTTATTAATCGATACTTCATGTTGTACTGTTTAATTTAAAATCGTTTAAATTCAATATTAAACGATTTTAAGGTTATCCGTTTTTTTTTTGTGTGCATGTTGTGTTAGCCAGTAAGTAGTTATTACACTTACAAATGTATTTTTTGTAAAATTGTACTCCACAAATGTAATAGTGTACATAACTGTTGGCTAACCTAATAAATAATAATATAATAAAATAATAGAATATTTTATTGACAAAGAAAAACGTATTACAATCCAATAGAAACCCTGACTCCTGTGCTAGGTAAGACCTGTGTTACAGAAGTCAGTGTCTTCACCCGGCTTTGGTACTAGGGTTCACATCATTTAGCATCAGAAATTTAAAAAAATACAAAAACTAAGCTAATGCATGCATGCTCTTCAGTGGTGTGTGTTGTGTGTAGTGTATGTTGTGTGGTGTGTGGGTGTGGCGCGTCTATGTGTGTGTGAGTGTGTGTGCGTGTATGTTTGAGTGTGAGTGTGAGTGTGTATGTGTTTGGCATGTGGTGTAAGTAATCACGGTGGTGGCTGAACTTGGGTTATAAATAGGTATATGTTTGCTGACCTAACAATTAGTCTATCGAGTATTGTCTTTAATTAAGTTTTCCGTCTGTTGGTAATCCAGTGTTTAAAGCCAAGAATTTAGTTTCATCCTTGTTTTATGTTTTGTAAGTGGGTTGAAGTTGAGGATGATATTAGTCTTATTATATAAATAGGAAGATAAATAGAGACTTTGTCGCCGAGCGGATGCGGTCTTACATTTGACTGTGCTACATACGTTGCCGATAGTTCTCTTTGGTTTGGTTGCGAGATTTTTCGGTGTCTTTTCGTGCTGCTTCAATATAACATTGAGCAGGTATAGTTGTCTCACTGTAAGCACTTGGCAACGTTCATACAGGGGTCTTGTGGGGGACCGGTATGTCTTGAAGGTCATGACTTTTAACAGGGAACGCTGGGCTCTCTCGAGGCGTATCATGTAGGTTTTACAAGCACCTCCCCAAGCAGTAATGCAGTACCCTATGATTGATTGTGCCAGTGCCAGATAAACCGTGCGGAGAAGTTGGAACTCAGCTACTTGTCGTAGTTTTTTAAATGCCCATATAAGATTCCTAACTCGGGAGGTGGTCTGTTCAATGTGGGGACGCCAGTTTAGTCCCTCATCCAGAATCACTCCCAGGTACTTCATTGTTTTTTGTTGTGTGATTGGAAGACACGTGCATGTAGTTCTGCTGTTTGCGCCGTCACAGGAATGTGCTTTGAGGCTTATTGCTGTTGGTTGGGTTTTGGCGAAATGAAATTGCAAAAATGAGGTTTTCAAGATGTTAAGGGTAAGTAAGTTGGCTTCCAGCCAGTGGATTACTTTACGTAAGCCTGTTTCAGCAGCTTTCCGTGCCGCGTCCCAACACTCTCCGTGGAATACAAGTACGGTATCATCTGCATAACTGAAGATTTTTCCAGAACTAAGAGACTGCTGGCATAGGTCATTCACATAGACCAGGAAAAGACTAGGGGATAGGCAGCTACCTTGAGGCACACCGCAATCAACCCTGGACTCGCTGCTAATGACACCCCCTATCTTTACTTTTTGTGTCCGGTCATTGAGAAAGTCTGTAAAAATTCCCAGAGCCCTTCCCCGGATTCCGGCATGCTCTAACTTGGTGACAAGGGTTGGAATACAGACTGTGTCGAACGCCTTGGCTAGGTCAAGGAAAACACCAAGACATTTCTGCTTTGCGTCGAGTTTCCCAGTCACGTAATCAACGAGCTGATTGACTGCATCTGCGGTGCTTTTCCCGGGCCTAAATCCAAATTGGGAATCCGAAATAATTTTGCTGTGCACTAAGTATTTCATGAGCCTACGATTCAATAATTTTTCCAATATTTTTGATAGAGTTGACAGAACTGAGATGGGTCTATAATTTTTTATATCGTCCTGGTTTCCCCCCTTGTGGACAGGTGTGATTACAGATTTTTTAAAGATACGAGGAAAAACACCTTGTTCAAAGCAGGCTTCAATGAGTTTTGTGATAGCTGGAACTAGAACTTCTTTTCCCAGCTTGAGGAGTTTAGCCGGAATAGAGTCCCATCCTGTGGCACAATCATTTTTTAAATTAATAATGACTGCCTCGTCCGGAGCAAGTAGGACCATTGAGTATGTATCCGCAGTTTCAGTGGGAGGTAGAAGATTGGCAGCTGATTTTTGTTTCCCGGTTTGATTAGTAATGGATTTTATAATATTCCATGTTTCTTTACTATCCTTTGCAGATTTTAAAGCGGAGCTTTCGTGGGCGTTCCTTAGTTTCCTGAGTAGCAGATTACAGTGATTACGATATCGTTTGTACGAGTATGATAACTCGATAATTGCGTTTTTTGGTTCTGCTAGGGATTTTCTATGGAGGTTATCCCTGTGTCGAATACACCGTAAGAGGCCAGGTGTGATCCAAGGCTTAAGGACTACTTTACGGTTAGGAGCATTCGCTACTGTTGAGTGTTGGGAGACTGTGGACATAAGACATTCGACAAACCTTGTTGCGGCTTCTTTTGCGTCACAATTTTGTGTAATTAAAGTAAGGTCTGTAGTTTTTAGTTGTTCAACAGCACTCTCATAGTTTACTATTGTAATTTTTTTTGGAATTTCGTTTTTAGAGGGAACTCTACCTAAGCATATCATTACGGAGGCGTGGTCACTGACTGTGGAATCCATAACTATAATTGTTGCAGAGGTAGTGGTTTTAATCATCATGTGATCGAGGCAATTATGCAGTCTAGTAGGAAATGTATGTCCCGGTAAAAAGCCCATTTCTGCAGTTAGATTAAGATAGGGCGAACTATTTCTATCTGTGTTATTAGGTTTTATGTCTATATTAATATCTCCCACCAGCATTATGTTATTCGCTTTTAGTTTACTTTTCTAGGGAGTTAAGGAAGCTGTCAATGCAATAGATTGAAGGTGATCTATAGGAATACAAGTATCGGAGTCGATTTTCAACAAGAGAAAGTTAGCCCCTAACGGGTCTGGTTCTTCAACCGTACATTTGATATTACTTTTAACATATCGATACTGGAAATATGAAATAACGTAAGGGACATTTTTTCGAAAATGAGTTATATATATCGTTGGATTCGGAATTTTTTGCTCTATCGATTGGTATATTTAAAATCTCGATATCTTAAAAAAATGTCCTTTACATCACATATTTTCCATAGGCCTAGACCATTTTTTTTCTAGAAACTGGCTGTATATGACATTATAAATTAATGTTTTTATAAAAACTAATGTAAGTCTTTTTACTCACAGTATTTGGTATTTACATTAAATTAAAATCGACTACATTTTACAACAGGTCACATAAGTTATCCCATAATTTGAGATGTTTTATTATTGTCTTATACATTAGTGTTCCCTGAGAAGGTACAAATACTATGTCCCTTACATTAAATTGTGACTCAAACTATCATAAGTATATTGACCCTTACGTTAATTTGTCAGCATCGAAAATAAATTGATCTGTCCTTTACATCACACTTGACTGCGTGATCCGTACAATTTCTCGAAAATTTATCTGAATGAATATTATTATGTGTCTCTGTCACACACGCAAGACGGTGCAACTTGTCTGAGCTAGATAGCAATACGGATTTTGTGTGTGATTTTGCTTCCAAAGTCGTGACACTTACTTCGTATTTCGCCGGCAATCGTGCGCCACGTGCGTCAATAATATTGTTTACGTGCGTCTAAAAGTAACAATAACATGGTTTGTGACACTACAAATCTTCATTTAAGTAATAAATCATCGTTTTCATTACTCTAACTGCAAATAGTGAAAGTTTAATCTGGATTCCAAACATGAGTGATGAAAAGTTATCTTCACTTCTAGCCCGCAAGCAAAAATTGATGAACATTAGGAATCACATAAACAGGTAATTATTTATTACTACTTTTGGTAAACTATTGGTTAGTCATGAATGGAGTTCAGGTATTAAAAAAATGGTCTATTTAGATAGAATAATTCGAATCCTAATAAAAACATACCTTCCATTACGTAAATTATTGGTAAGTATGATGTCATTTGTGTTTAGTATGTAGGTCATGTAAAAATGACAACTTATTAAGCAATTAACGCAGGATGAATGAGTGTAAAAAGCCTTTTTTATGATCGATCAAGGTTAAATGACGCTTGCCACGGTTGATCTGTGGATAGGTGACCATCCATTTCATACCAAGACCCCTCCTCGCCTCGGAAAGCACAAAGAAGTTGTAATTCCTAGATCTTCGACAGTCGTAGCCACAAAAACATTTTTTTTTGTAAGGCACATCTGGCTTACGTTACCTACGCTACGTCCCTTATGTTAATTTTTTCTGTTGTAAAAAACATTATTTTATTATTGTTATGACTAGAATTGGTTTAGAAATGCAAATATGTAGCTACAAAATAATAATATTTAACACTACTCTTTCATAACGATAAAAGGTGCTATTTTTTGCTGAAGTTACTTTATGTCATATAAAACCCACAATAATAAGGTCCCTTACGTTAAAATGTTAACCCTAGTTCATTTCACCGCTGTCCTTTACATTAAAAATTACGTTTTATACGATGGTATTCAATAATTTAATTATTTATTGTTCACAGGTGTAATTCTTCTGCAAACCATGAAAAACCTGCAATAAATTCATTGGAAAGTACAATAGATAATAGCGATACAGAAATGGAGACTCAACCAACGAAAGCAAACGTCGTTATCCCGAATAGTAGTAATGACACGAGTATAGAAAATGAAATGAGATATGAAATTATAAATACGTCAACTCTTTCTCTATCTCGATCACATACATTTTTCAAAGAAAATCGTGACAGTTTTGGATCTTTTTCTTCTGATGGAAAAAGCTACGTATCAAATAGTTCCACGTGTGTCGCTGAAATACCCTATTCATATAAATCAGATGTTAATACTATAACTGATAAGGATCCTTTTAACGATAGCATAAAATTAGTAACCGACATCACTGGCGATATATTTTCAAATCCAATAATTCTAAGTGATGTACATCAACAGAATAAAGCAGATGTTAATACCATTATTGAAAAGGAACCTTTTAACGAACACATAATATTATTAAGACATCACTGCCGATACTTTTTCAAATCCAATAATTCCAAGCGATGTACATCAACAGGATAAAGACGCGGCTCATGACATAGCGTTGGCACTGATATCGCTTGAGAATAATATTCCATTTACACACAATACAGTATCTAGTACTCTGCAGTATCATTTCAATGCAATGTGAATGAAATAGATCATAGCATTACTTCAGAAGCAGGGGTCCTTAATTCACCAGCCAACATGCATATTTTTGAACCAGTTGCATCTTCTTCTCGTTTGATTCAGGAAGATGAAATTTTATTAAATGAAGATCAAGATGTTAGACCAAAAAAAAAACGTCGTGAGACATCAAAATTTACAAAATCATGCATGGATTTTAAATCTGACGAAGGACAAATTGATTTTTCTTCAGGAAGTTCAGACCTTTGGTCAGAAAAAGAAGAATTTTCAGACAGTTCAGTTGATAATAAGAAAAAGAAATCAAGAAGGAGGAAAGAGAAAGCTATGAAAACAAATAGTAATAATAGTCAAGAAGATGTAATACCGAAGAAGAAAACAAAACCAGAAAACAGGCGTAAAACACAAAAAAAAAATGATAGAAAAGGGTCTTTCTTATGTGACACATAGTGGCAAACAAATAGAAGGTCGGAAGTTACAGGATAATCCATGTGCACAGACTAAATGTCTAAGACAATGTTATGAAATATCTGATGAAAGAAGGCAGTCCATATTTGATTATTACTGGTCGTTAAGTAATGAAAAGAAACGAGATTGGATATTGCAATCCTCTAAACCTGCAAATGTAAAACGTAAAAAAACTAAAAATACAGAAAGTAGAAGATCAGTCACTTATGAATACTTTATAAATGAGGGTGAAGGCCGGCGGCAAGTATGCCAACAATTTCTAATGAAAACATTAGACATAAGTCAAACATTCATTTTATACACAATTAAAAATGCCTACGAAGGTTTATCTCGTAGAAATGGTCGCAAACGGTCAGTCCCAGATAAATATGACGAAGCCACCAAACTTGCTGCAAAAAAGTACATTGAAATGTTACCAGCTTTACCATCCCATTATAGTAGAAAAAAATCAACAAAATGTAATCTTCCAGAAGAATTTAGAAATACAAGTAATTTATACAGAATATACGTTAAAAATTGTAACGAGAAATCCGAGGCATTCTTAAGCGAAAAGCTTTTCATTAACCTATTTCGAGAGTACAACATAGCCTTTCACATCCCTAAAAAGGACAAATGTTCCTTGTGTACCAAGAATGAAAACAACCCCGATCAGGCGACTGTTGAAGAATTACAAACACATAAGGAAGAAAAAGAGGCAACATATAAACGTTTTCATATCCACCAGAATTTAAAACCTGATAATACATTAGTCGTAGCCAGCTTTGATCTTCAAAAAGTTTTGGGAACACCTTACGGTGAAAGTATGATGTTGTACTGCTCGAGAAAGTATGCTGTTTATAATTTTACTGTATACGAAAGCAGAACACAGAACGGTTATTGCTACACATGGGGAGAAGCAGATGGCAAACGTGGAAGCTGTGAAATTGCAACATGTCTGCTTCACTACCTTAAGGAACTTGATTCCAGGGGGGTTACAACTGTGTTATTCTATTGTGATAACTGTACGGGGCAGAATAAAAACAAAGTGATTTTCTCAATGTTAAAATATTTTTTGGAACGTTCTGCGAATATACAAACGATTCAAATAAATTACTTATTAGCTGGACATACATACATGCCAGTAGATAGCATGCATGCTATCATTGAAAGGGAGGTTAAAAAACTGATTGTTTGGGGACCTTCCCAGTGGCCATCATTTATGGAATCAGCCAGAAAAAGACCTCATGCTTATCGAGTGAATGTGCTAGGACATCAGGATTTCTTTGATTTCAATGAGTTAGCTGAATCAGTTTTTACTTCTGCTACTCTCAAAAACAAAGACCTGCATTTCAAGAAAATACGAATATGTACATTTCAAAAATCGAACTTAAAGATAGTGGAAGTAAAATATACGATGTTAGAGGATGGCACAACTCACAAAATAGAACTCTGCAAAGAAATGCAAACTGGAAGAAGGACAGTGAAGGGTAAAGGGAAGGGCAAGGGCCTTGCAAAGAAGGATCAATCCGAATTAGAAAGTACCAGAAATCTAGCTGTACCCAGTAGCATAGACAGCTTACCATTTCTGTATAAGGAAAGACTGCCAATTTCAGTTCCAAAGTTTAAAGATCTCAAAAAATTATGTGACAATGGTATAATTCCAAATAGGTTTCACAATGAATATTTGAATCTTCCTAATAAGAGTGTAATTAAAGATAGGCTCAATGACACCGACGATGATGAGACTAATTTTTGAGACTTTTTCAATTTATCTGTAGGCTTTCTATTAAGGAAGAAGTTAATTTGTTTTTTTTTTATGTTTAATGATTACTATTTACATAAGAAGACTGATTTGTTTATTTTTTAAGTGAATCTTATTTTTCTTTTGGGACAATTAGTCTAATTTTAGTAAGCCAAAATAGCTATTTTTTATTGTGATTTAAAACAGAATTTAATAATGTTATACTTAACATAATTTATGAGAGTACCTAAATTGCGTTTATAAAAGAGGATTAGTGAGCACAAATAAAAGTTTTGATCTATTTTATTCGTTTATTTTTTATCCCTATGAGTCAGCAAGTAGTTTTAAACTGTATAGGCATAGGCATAGTAGGTCACGAATGTTTAAAATTCTATTTATTATATTTGTTAACAGCATTAACATTATAGAGTGTACCATTAAGAGACCTTTACTTTGAAAAACTCTAAATGTTTATTTCCTTAAGTGTCCCATACATCAATGCCGTTTATTTACATCTAAAATTTTGTAAACGTATATCACTCGTATTCATTTCTATTTAACGTAAGGGACATGCTATCTTTGAAACTGTAGGCTTTATTGATTTTTTACTATTTTAGCTTCATTTGCAAATTAATAAATAAAAACAGGAGCAATACGTGAAAGTTCTCTATACAGTCAAAGTGGTAATTTGGATTTCAGATCAGATTCGTCTTTTACATGAATGTATTGCTCTCCTTCTTTTTGTCAAAGAAAGACTTTTCCCAGTGATGTCCAGCAAAACTTAAACCCATTTTCGGTTGCAAATTTCCTCGCCAGATAGAATAATCGTTGTGCCTTCATAATCAAGTTCTCAGATAGAAATATTGGTTTTATTTCCCCTGGCATATTTATATGGGACGTGTTAAGCTTAGCTTGGGCGTTATTGCGATTGAAGTTACGGACCTTGTGCAGTATATTTTCCTTTGTGGTTACCGAGACAAAGTCTACTATTATAGATGATCCTCCACCTTTTTTATTAATGCGAAATATATCCTTTATATCCTGTCGTTCGACAGGCATATCCAGAACTTTGGCTGTTTCAGAAATTACTCTATGCAGATCCTCTTTATTTTCACCTTCCTTCTTTGGTATATTTCTCACCTCAATCTTTGTAAGACATAAAGTACGTTCTAAATTCTCGACTTTACTTTCTAGGTGGTCAATATAGGCATGACCGGCTTTTTGTTGTTTGTCAATTTCCTCAATTTTTATTATTATGTCATCGTATTGTTTTGTGACGAAGGCTAGGGATGTTTTCATTTCCGAGTTTTGTGCTATAATTTCGCGCATTGACTCTTGCAGTAATTTAAACTTGATTTCTGATTGGGCGGTAGCCGTTTGCAGTAACTATCTCATAGTTGGATTTATCACTTGAAGTGTCTCAGAGTCGCTAGCTATGGATTTGACTGGCGATGGGGGCGGCGTTCGCCTCATGCTCATGATGTAAATTAGTACGTAAGCTCGCAATACCTTGTAGCACTTGTAGCGGTGTCCGGCGCCGGCGTGCGGCCAGGGGCTGGTCACTGCCATACTTTACCAGATTTCGGTAAAAACTTTTAGAAAAGCGCCATCT
>NDFZ01001378.1:0-13643 GCA_002192655.3 Mamestra configurata | reverse complement strand
ACACGTCAGTGTACCACATTAAAACATATGGATACAATTAATACGTCGGGTCATTTTAATAAATTAATTGATACAAAGAATGTAACAAGCATGTGTGAAAAATTATGATAATTCACTTGAATGCGGAAGATTATTTATTACCTTGAGATTTGCCATGTATGGGTGAAGGTTATTAGATTTAATTGTCGACGTAAATTGGCTTAATTTATCTTCTAGTGCATGTACGCCAGTCTTTCAAAATACGTCAGATATGGCAATGAAATACCTACTCATAACAAAATTCCACCGCCAGTTTATTATTCACGATTATAGATAAAAATACAAGACTTTTCGTAAACTGAAATGTCATTTAACACCTCCACAAACAAATGCAAAATCTTCATTTCATTTAACAATATAATTCTATTTTTGGCAAGTGACAAAAAAGGAATAAGTATTTACTGTTACAGAACTGACATGCCTTGCAGATGACGATGACTGAGATGCAATCCCTGTGTCAAATTGGTATTTGTAGCAGAATTTACAAGTGCTTCTTCGAATATGAGCTCCTGGTATTAACTCAATTAAAGATTACCTTTAATATAATATAACATAATATTTATTTCAGACCGGAGTCCATAGTTTAAAATATTAAAAACCAATATAAACACACACTCAGAAATTAAATTAAAGAAACACTTAAACGTACATACAAGAACAATGTCATTGAACATAATGTAATGATGGACAATGTGCCGTCATCCAATGCCACACCATTGGGTTATCCACTCTGTCGGCCACAATCGCAACCAAGCTGTTGGAGCTATCGCGCACTCGCCGCATAAGGGATGCTATTCGCGTCCGCATTATAGAGTAAAGTATGTTAATACTAACATATCGCCTTATATTCGTGTAACTTTTACAAGAATAAAAGCATTTTTGCGAGTTAATTTTTCCCGGAACCCTTCCTTCGTCTACCTGAGAATTTACAACCTTTCAGTTGTAGATTTATATCATTATTTGACCTCGGTGAATATTGGCATTTCTTAAAGCACTAGATTCGTACAGTGACTAATCTTTTGTTGAAAAGAAAATAATGTATTTCCTGTTACCGTAACAGCAGGTACGCCACGTGCTTAAATGGGCAAAATGGCCGTGTCATGTAAAAGGGTCTAGAAAACTACTACATGTACCTGTGGGCTTTTTTTTAAGCATGGGAATTCATCAAAGGAACGGAAGGGCGTGTCAGATTCTTACTGACTAAAACCCATCCGTGTTCCTTCTTAAGCCCTTTGCGTTCCAGGGCCGCGGTGACTCTTTCGAACAAATTCCGCAACGTACCTTTGGGCTTAACAATAATTGATAAACGATTTATGGATAAACTGAAGCTTTGGACAAGTGACATTTTACGAGTTTTGGGTTTTGTAAAATACTGGGAAAAGACCAGCCAGGCCATGTTCAATTTTGAATGTTGGTAATCTGCCGTCATAAGAAAAAAGGACGCATCGAAACAAAACGAAGTAACCGATTTCCGACCTTCACTTGTTTCCTTAATGCCGGAAATCGGTTACTTCGTTCTGTGTAGATACGTCCTTTTGTCTGACAGCAGTATTGACTTGCGCTACCAAATTTTGCACCTGATTCAAATTCGCTTTTGTTTTTTGTTATTTGAGATGAGTTTGCTCTTGACTCTAGTCTGGGTCATAGATGACAGAGACAAAGTCGACGATGGAGCGAGCTTACCCAGAAGAAGCATGTTCACTCTAATTTTGAAGAGAAGGATATACTTCCTTACAGTTTGCCTTTTACTTAGTCAAGAACCTCATTTGTAAGGTCGAACATGTACCTGCAGTAGACGGATGACCATAAGGGTCAAAATTAACTTACCGTACTCGTATTTATTTTGTTGGAAGATTAAAGCTGTTGTTGCCTTACCTGTAACAATAAAATGTAACATTATAGAAGTGCAAGATGAAAATCATTGTCAACGTTCTCGCACTGAGAGTCTTATCAAATACATGATCTGTACCTTAATTTGAGATAAAAGCTGAGGTTCCATAAACTCACAGCTGAAAACGTACAACTAGGTAAATTGTTTCATCATGTGTGGCTAAAAAACTACTGAAACTTGTTAACCTCATTTTCAATCATTAAAATCACTGACTATGCCAGCTATGTACATTTACGAGACAGCTTTGTGAATATCAATTTACACCATTTTCAAAAACTATCCCATGTAAAAAAGACTACAATGCGTTCTCAATATATGACTAAACTGTGCGACAGGAAATGCAGAACTGCTCTAATGAAAAAGAGCTTTTTTGGCATGGCTCCAAAAATTTACAACAATATTCCCGAAGATATAAAAAAATTGCCCTTATTAAAGTTTAAGAAAAGTCTCTTCCCGCTATTAATTAAAAAATGTTATAATAGTGTAGAGGATTTTATTAATGAAAAAATTTCATATTTCATGTGCAATAAACATTTGATGTGCTTACTTTTTAATTTTTTTTTAAGACAACTGATCTCTTTTTAAACGTCTTTATAATTTTAGATTTTATTAAGATATTTATTAAATTGAAAATATTATCTTTCTTAAAAAATATTGAAAAAAATAACAGCAAATTATAAACTATATATAAAACAAAAAAACTAAATTAAGTACAAATATCGCCTTCACGGTAAAACATAGCGCCCATATGTTTAAACCTNTGAAACTTGTTAACCTCATTTTCAATCATTAAAATCACTGACTATGCCAGCTATGTACATTTACGAGACTGCTTTGTTTGTGAATATCAATTTACACCATTTTCAAAAACTATCCGATGTAAAAAAGACTCCAATGCGTTCTCAATATATGACTAAACTGTGCGACAGGAAATGCAGAACTGCTCTAATGAAAAAGAGCTTTTTTGGCATGGCTCCAAAAATTTACAACAATATTCCCGAAGATATAAAAAGATTGCCCTTATTAAAGTATAAGAAAAGTCTCTTCCCGCTATTAATTAAAAAATGTTATAATAGTGTAGAGGATTTTATTAATGAAAAAATTTAATATTTAATGTGCAATAAACATTTGATGTGCTTACTTTTTAAATATTTTAAGTCAAGAAGTTAAGACAACTGATCTCTTTTTAAACGTCTTTATAATTTTAGATTTTATTAAGATATTTATTAAATTGAAAATATTATCTTTCTTAAAAAATATTGAAAAAAATAACAGCAAATTATAAACTATATATAAAACAAAAAAACTAAATTAAGTACAAATATCGCCTTCACGGTAAAACATAGCGCCCATATGTTTAAACCTAAGACCTTTATGTAAATACCTATGTTTCACAAATAAAGTCTGATTCTGATTCTGATCAAGGACCCAACCCATAATCTTTAGCAGAGCAGACCAAGCCCTTGGCTAATCAAATCATCTACATAATTTTTTTTTATTATACAACTACCATTTCGCTCGCGACTTCATCCGGGCCGATTTAGTAGGTACTCCACAATGGCCACAAACTTCAACGCCCGCTTCGCCTAAATCCGCTCCGCCGCAAATCGTTTTGACTAATTTTCCAAAACTAAAGGGCTACCCCCTTTAGTTTTGGAAAATTAAGCAAAGCGATTTTCATTAATTACCTTCATTATCAAACCATTTAAATGGATAAGGATTATTATCTTGATACCAAAATCATCAGTTTTTCTTTTCCACTGGCCATTGATTGAATAATTTTAACAAAAAGCGGACATTGTGACTTAAGCGTAATAGTTAGACATATAGCTTCGGGGACTTCTTTCTAGGTAATAATGAGTACTTTAATTATGTAGTACATTATTTTTATGTATCATCAATAGTTTTCGCAGCGCATGCGATGAAAGGAATTTTATTACAATTTTTTGATACCTTGGGTTACATAATCCAAGTTTTAGTAGAGATTCCTAATTATTTCTTGAATTAAATATAACCTATGTTACTCGGTGAACATGTAACTATCTAACGGTGAATGAATTTTTGAAATCGGTTCAATAGTTTTTGAGCCAAATAGTAACAAACAAACAAACAAATCTTTCCTCTTTATAATATCACTTTAGATAGGATAGATGACTAACCAACACATTCTTGTTCGAAAAATAAAACAAAAACATAACAGACTTGTCACACCGGTTACTTACAGTTTTTCCTTTTTCCTCAATTAAATTTGTGACAGGTTCTGTGAACTGTATTGGTTGAAGTAGCATAGCAACAACAACTGTAACGACTGGATTTGACATTGTTGGAGTAAATACTTAAGTTAATATAGTCGAGACGAGAGGGTGAAAATATATTGATTGAAGTAGAATAGCAACTACAACTTTAACGGCTGGATTTGACAGCGTCGGAGTGGATAACTAAGTTCAAATAGTCGAGACAAGAGGGCATTGGGTGTGAAAATGTATTGATTGGAGTAGCATAGCAACTACAACGGATATTCGGCAGGACTTGAAATTGTTGGAGTGGTTTCTAAGTCAAATCGAAATAGTCGAGACAAGAAGGCCTTCATTGTGACAGAGTTCAAAATATACGTTAACGTTTTTGTTAAATGGAGTTAAGGACTCCAATATTATTTAATTTAATAACAAATTAAGACATCTATTATTGGAAAAATGTTATTATACTATTGAGAAAGTTATTTAACATTGTATTATTATCTTCATTTCCATTCATAATTCATATGTATACTCAATGGTTAATTTTTGCTTGTTTTTTTTCCGTATCTTTAGTTATGTTGTGTTTTGTTGTAATTATTTTATTTTAATTATTCTTTTTATAATAATTACTAACTATGTGAAAGATTATACACCTTTAAGGTAGATTTTTGAGGAACTAATTATTTAGTATTAAGATCTCATGCAAAATGTACCAAAAATCACATCAATAAATAAATGAAATTAAATTAAAACATGAAATGAAATCGTTGACAATGCTCGTTCTTATTCGCGAGTTCCATCATTTTTGCTTGATCTATCTAGAGTTCTAGACCCGTCTCCTTGGAGTATTTATCATTTTTAACTTTTGACAGTCGACAGCTGAATCCGGTTTGACTGGAAGCCGACCCCAATATAATTGGGAAAAGGCTAGGCAGATGATGAACTTTTGACAGTCGACAGCTGAATCCGGTTTGACTGGAAGCCGACCCCAATATAATTGGGAAAAGGCTAGGCAGATGATGAACTTTTGACAGTCGTTGTCGCTGATATAATAGACAGTGTCATTAAAAAAAATTGATCATTGTGGAAGAAGCCACTCCTTATTTAAGCGTTATTTTTCTTGTAGATAAGGAGTCTCATGTTTTATTAGAATTCTATTTTTGTGTCGTTTCGTGTGGGTGCATTTGACCTTTAAGAGGAATTCTGTTGGTTGAGATAAATCCAACTGAACCGAATTCCTATTTTTTTTTCTGTTTTAAGAATTTAGATCGACATCATACTATTACTAATAGCCTCAATTTTGATTTTGAATACATGTTTCATTTGTAAGGAAAATCTCAATTATGTATAAGTACCTATATTAAAAACTACTGCAATATATTTTGGCACCAAATTCTGAAATCGGATGCCCCAGATATTTCAAAGTCAAGTCAACAAGTCCGGGTTCTGTATGGTATCGGACATAAAAGAATAGCACCATCCCATCACTACCCGTGGGTGTCGTAAGAGGCGACTAAGGGACTCACCAGAGAATGGGCAGCAGCATTATCTGGGCATTGGAACAGCTACACTGCGATCGCCAACCCGCCTGCCAAGCGTGGCGATTATGGCAAACGTCCCTTTGGGGGAGACCTATGTCCAGCAGTGGACGTCTTTCGGCTGATATTACGATGGTGGGATATTTCAAAAAGTTCAGTCACTAAAACTACGGACTCATTATTGGTTTATTTATTATTTAACCCTTTAGGCAGAGGAAATATTTTTACCACCATATTTCACAGATCATAAATCGATGATAACATTACCATTAATTATTCTATTGTATTAAAATGGTATTTTCAAGACATATCAATCGTTCATTAAATATTCATTAAGGATAAAAAAAATAAAAATAATTGTTTTATCCATAATGCCTACCAAATTATGACGATTCTTGGCATATTTTTTCGATTTCCAAATTATTATGCCTGTTAAAGGGGTAAAACTTTTTAATCCTCTGCCTCCTTATCTTCCTAAGACCAGCTTCAAAGGTCGCACTCCCAAGTTCACAGACACCTCCTTGATTCATGACATTGTGCATAATATCTAGTTTTACGAGGTTCAGCCTCACCTCACCTCTTGAAGGTTACAGAGGTCAGTAACGTATTGCGAAAGTTGCTTTCTCAGTGCTATGGGTTGGTATTGTTGGTCTATTGTTTTATTAGGTACTAACTTTTGCCCGCGACTTCGTACGCGCATATTCGTTCCCGTGTAGCCTATAGCCTTCCTTACGAATCTGGCTTTCATAAATAAAAATAATTTTCCTAATCCGAGATTAGCGCGTTCAAACAAACAAACAAACTTTTCAGCTTTATTATAATTTTATTAGTATATAGATTATCTGAGTCATTTTGTAATTTATAATTAGTTATTGGATTTCCAAAGGAGGCTACACACTAATTGTACACACAATGGTTGTAGTCATAGAATACTTTTACAGGTTCAGAAGTGGATTAAAACTTAAAAGTGCATTGTCGTGTGTCAAAATTTCATTAAAAATAAAGAAGAAAACCTGAGAGAACCAGCGAAACAATTGGTACGACCACGAGACAGGATAATGATGAGAGGTACTCGTACAATAAGGTAAGTTACCAAAAGTCCAAACCAAAGAAAAACCAAGATGTGGCATATATGAAAGGTAGATATTAACGAATCAAAAACGCGAACGTGCTCTCTTTTTTATGTCCGACTTGGTTTTACCCGCGACTTCGTACACGCACATCCCGTTTTTTATAGCCTAAGCCTCCCTATGAATGTGGCTTTCATGTACAAAAAGAATTTTCGATTACCCCCTACAACTTCACAAACTCACAAACTTAACCTCTTTATAATATTAGTATAGATACACTCCGCTACTGAATGTCGAAGTTTGAAATGTCGACGTATGTTAGTTCTAAAGTACAGGATCTCGATGTACGCCAGTTCGAAAGTTCACTGGAGCGAAGTATGCAAGGCCGACGTATCGTTAGTTAGAAAGCATACGAGTGCGATGTACGCCAGTTCGAAATTACCCTGGTTAGGTTAGGTTAGAACTGTGACCAACTACGAAATTGGTCATGAAGTATATTTATTTTTACACAAATTTGCTAATTATAATGTTGTAGGAGTACCAGTAACAGTACGGAGGCATTTCATACTTCGTAACAGGGTAATTTCGAACTGGCGTACATCGCACTCGTATGCTTTCTAACTAACGATACGTCGGCCTTGCATACTTCGCTCCAGTGAACTTTCGAACTGGCGTACATCGAGATCCTGTACTTTAGAACTAACATACGTCGACATTTCAAACTTCGACATTCAGTAGCGGAGTCGTATAGATAAGGTCCCAGGGAAGTCTGTTTCAGAGCCAGTTCATTATAGATGCCTTTATATAAGGTCCCAGTAAACAGATGGAAAAATTTGTCCAGCCGTATTCGTCTAAACATAGGTATCCACGCAAAAAAAACACTGGTCTAAGTAATTTAATTTTGACCTAAAAATAAATAATAATTTAAAAGTAATTCTATTATCTGCCCTTCAAAACATCACGAACAACAATTAACGTATTATTATTAATGAATCGCTCCTATTTGGGGACCTTCAAAATATCATTACAACCTAGTCCTATTTCGAAAAGCTCTCGGTTTCGTCGGTAACATGATAGATGATAATCATTTGATACGGTTAGATCCTTAAGTGGATACAAATCGTTATGAAATAATTAACATGCAGTTTAATTTGAACCGCGACGTCCCCGTCAAAATCCACCCCGACCCTTGCTCAAGCCAGCCCGCGCCGCTGAGCCTGTAGTCTTAAATTCGCCCCTTAATAATAATTCCAGTTCGATCCAGCCCGTCCCTAGCTGCCCTCTCCCCAGCGACGCCCTAAGCCGAGGCTCGTACCCCACAGGGGGTGCCCTTAGCGTGTAGTCGCTTAGTTTGTAAGTTTTTTATAAGCCTTGGCTGGAGGCTTTAATATTATATTAAGGCCACCACGGGCAAGCCCGGTTAAGCAGTCGACAACCTCATAGGTTGAACTGCGAGAAGCCACTCATAAAAAAAAAAGTTTAATTTGAAGGATGTGGGAGGCTGACTGCGGTTAAGAATCATTGCAAGACTATATGAATCCAATATTTATTGTAGTTATAGACACAGACTCAAAGGTTCTGCCCTTAAGGCTGTTTTTATTTCCGTCTATTATTTCATGGTATTTGTAAAACTTGGAACTGTTTTAATCCTAATATATAAAATTCTTCCGTTACTGATTGACTAAGTGACTGAGTGCCTGACAGACAATGCACAATCGAAATACTGGTCGTGAAATTTGGCAGGATTTTCCGAAATTCTTACGGGAACGGGCAACAACGGGATATGCGCGGGTGTAAACTAGTGTTATATAAAACTGGCCAACCCTTTTGAGCTTTGATTTAGGTACCGGGTAAAACGGGGTGGATAGAAATGCAGGGGTGAATAAAAACGAAACTTTTATTGGAATTTTTACGTTACTTAAATATTGTTTGCAGCAATGAAGAACTCCAATTTTAATNACTAACGATACGTCGGCCTTGCATACTTCGCTCCAGTGAACTTTCGAACTGGCGTACATCGAGATCCTGTACTTTAGAACTAACATACGTCGACATTTCAAACTTCGACATTCAGTAGCGGAGTCGTATAGATAAGGTCCCAGGGAAGTCTGTTTCAGAGCCAGTTCATTATAGATGCCTTTATATAAGGTCCCAGTAAACAGATGGAAAAATTTGTCCAGCCGTATTCGTCTAAACATAGGTATCCACGCAAAAAAAACACTGGTCTAAGTAATTTAATTTTGACCTAAAAATAAATAATAATTTAAAAGTAATTCTATTATCTGCCCTTCAAAACATCACGAACAACAATTAACGTATTATTATTAATGAATCGCTCCTATTTGGGGACCTTCAAAATATCATTACAACCTAGTCCTATTTCGAAAAGCTCTCGGTTTCGTCGGTAACATGATAGATGATAATCATTTGATACGGTTAGATCCTTAAGTGGATACAAATCGTTATGAAATAATTAACATGCAGTTTAATTTGAACCGCGACGTCCCCGTCAAAATCCACCCCGACCCTTGCTCAAGCCAGCCCGCGCCGCTGAGCCTGTAGTCTTAAATTCGCCCCTTAATAATAATTCCAGTTCGATCCAGCCCGTCCCTAGCTGCCCTCTCCCCAGCGACGCCCTAAGCCGAGGCTCGTACCCCACAGGGGGTGCCCTTAGCGTGTAGTCGCTTAGTTTGTAAGTTTTTTATAAGCCTTGGCTGGAGGCTTTAATATTATATTAAGGCCACCACGGGCAAGCCCGGTTAAGCAGTCGACAACCTCATAGGTTGAACTGCGAGAAGCCACTCATAAAAAAAAAAGTTTAATTTGAAGGATGTGGGAGGCTGACTGCGGTTAAGAATCATTGCAAGACTATATGAATCCAATATTTATTGTAGTTATAGACACAGACTCAAAGGTTCTGCCCTTAAGGCTGTTTTTATTTCCGTCTATTATTTCATGGTATTTGTAAAACTTGGAACTGTTTTAATCCTAATATATAAAATTCTTCCGTTACTGATTGACTAAGTGACTGAGTGCCTGACAGACAATGCACAATCGAAATACTGGTCGTGAAATTTGGCAGGATTTTCCGAAATTCTTACGGGAACGGGCAACAACGGGATATGCGCGGGTGTAAACTAGTGTTATATAAAACTGGCCAACCCTTTTGAGCTTTGATTTAGGTACCGGGTAAAACGGGGTGGATAGAAATGCAGGGGTGAATAAAAACGAAACTTTTATTGGAATTTTTACGTTACTTAAATATTGTTTGCAGCAATGAAGAACTCCATTTTTTTTTTAAATGGATGCTTTGAAATCATTAATATGATATTCAAGTGAAAATCGGTATAAAATAATGGTTTATATCCGCCCCTGCATTTCTATCCACCCCGTTTTACCTAGTTATACTACAGATATGGGAAAAGTAAGAAACAGAATATTTCCAGCATCCATAGAATTTTCAATATATTCAAAACTAGATGGAGTAGTAAACTTTGTACCACCTGAAATTGATTTGATTGTAACACATTTTTTCCTATATCACCCCTGAATAAGAGTGAACTTAACAAAAAAAATAATCGGTCAAGGTTTCATGTTTTAACGAGACAAACGTGCATCAATTGATTTTTATATAGAGGTAAAAGTTGCCGCCCGCGGCTCCGCCCGCGTGACTGTCGAAAATTATACCAAGGAAACATATTCCCGGGATAAAATGTATCCTATGTGTTATTCCAGACTATAATCTACCACTGTGCCAAATTTCATCAAAATCTATTTAGTAGTTTTTGCGTGAAAGAGTAACAAACATCCATCCATCCATCCATACTTACAAACTTTCGCGTTTATAATATATAAGGATAGTTATTGAAGATAAAAAGTTTTCAAAATCCTTATAATAATTATTATATCTAACATGATTGTACATATTAATCTGAGAACGCACTGGCCCAGTTTGTGAAGGTTCCATGAAAACAATAGCCCCAATTTTCTTTTGTTATTCATATAATGCAGATTTTCCCAGATTGATTGCTTTTGTTGCAATCATGATTGATTGGACAATTTGGCTGATATTAAACTGGAGCTGTGATTGTTAAATTATCTATGTAACAGGTACCTCTTGTTATTGTTAGGATATGTATTACGGATGATGATTGTATCCGTTTTATCAAAATGAAAGTGGATTTTCTGGCGGTCTTTCTGTTTGTGTACATTGAGCTGCATGTGTGTGATTTGGTGTTCCGGGCTCCAGAAGGATTTGGTGCTTGTGTAGCGCATCACCAATACCGCCACATGAAAAACAAAGAAACGAAATTTGTACGGCAACAAAAAGAACCGCAGCGCCATCTACGACGAACTAACATGCAATGCATCGCACAAGCAAAGTTCTGCGTGCGATTTGAACATATACAACAGTCCGTATATCAACTATCGGGCAGTTGCCCACCAGACACAACAACCGTCTAGTCGGAGGATCCTCCCATTTCAGTGGAGGTATGCGGGACTTTACTCTCTGTACCGCATACCTCCAGACTTGCTTGATCTGCTGAATTTGTAATTTAGTTATAATTTACAAATTGGTAACACTCATCGGGCACTGCAAAGGATATTATTTTTCTTAATACCATAAAATGGTTTGAGTTTTGATGTTTGACAAAGACGGCATATTAATGTTTCCGTATTATGTTGCGCTGATCACGTAATATTTGGTATTTTATCATACTTTAATCATTTATTTATTACTTAATCTATTCATTTATCTATTTACGTTCCAACGAGTTTCCATCCTTATATATCTATCAAACGAGGATTAAAACAAGATGTTTTTTTTACTAATTAAATAGTCTCACCTACAGGCTAATAACTCATCTGATCAGAAGAGTCTAATTTAATATAATTTGTTTTTGACTACCTGTTGCAGAAAACTAGTTGACAAAGATCTTAAATGTCACAATCGCTTTGATAAAGATCATCCTTATAGTCTAAATTAAAATCCGTAAAATAATTAGAATAGACCATCTCCAGTTTTTATGTTTATAGTAGGCGCCAGATAATCGTGGAATAACGGTCATTGACCCACCTACAATTATTGACATTTTTAATTTGAAAAACGGAATTAATGAGACAAAGCTGTCCCGAATCATCATCTCTCGTGATCCTTAACATTGTCTAATAATGAAAAACGATTCATATTTAATTGTTCAGGTACCTATGAACAGTTATTAGGGAAAGGTCAGTATACTTTATTCCACATTTATCTGGCGCCTACTATAGTAGACTTATTACAAACAGGTAAAATAATCAAAAGATCCATATTGTGCCACTGTAGACCCCTTTCCTGGTGCACTGTGATTTCAAGCTAATCCTATAAAAGTTAACGAAAAATATTTATTTGGACTCGCACAAAACAAAGAGAAAAGTAAAAAAAAAATGAACTAACCAGTCATAAAAATAATTAACCAAAAGCTAACAGCATGAATTTAATATGTGCGAGGCCAAAAAGGTTCCCATCTCAGCAAAATAACGCAGCATATGCTGTTATTTAAAAAAAAAAATAGCTCAGCGCTGGAAAAAAAAAATAACGCCAGCTCATGCCCCTTTTTGGCCTCCAAATCACGAGTTCTACTGTCTTGCCTGCTTACTTCAACATCTATTCATTGTTCGTACAGCTAAAGACTGGCATTCCCCGCCAAATACTGTGTTTCCTGATAGCTACAACTTGGGAGTATTTAAATTAAGAATGAACAGGTTAATTCTTTCTAGGCAAGCATGATCCATCGTCGACTACGGTCCAACGTTGGGCCCATTTATACTTCTATACTAATATTATAAAGAGGAAAGATTTGTATTTTTGTATGTAACGAATAAACATAAAAACTACTGAACCAATTTGAAAAATTCTTTCAGCAATGGATAGCTACATTATCAGCGAGTAACATAGGCTATACTTTATCCCCGTACTCCCACGAAAACGGGCCCTACGGGGGTGAAACCGCGTGACGTCCGCTAGTCAATAACAAAAAGATAAACATACTTCATTCCATCATAGACTAATCTTCTTGTAAAAAGATGAGTGTATCGCAAACCGAGCCTGCGTAAAGTCGTGACTTGTGTCGCGTAGCGTGTGGTGTGGGTGACTTTCAAACACCATACATCTTCCGTAATGATTACTTTTGTCTTACAAGTCAAGGCCTTGTTATATATGAACATAAAAATATTACAATATGTATGTGTGACCCAGTTTTAAGCGCATGAGTTGTTCTCTTTGCTAATTCTTTTAAAACTAATTTAATTTACTCTTTGTTTTTGCTCTTGTTATGATGAGGAAGTATTTGTAAATAGTGCTTGCACAAGGTTGTGCATTTAGTGCATTCCAGAGGCACACTGCCCACATCTAAACAGACATAGTGTCATAATCAGTATTGAGAAATATGAAAAAGAGTCTGCCTGTCAGAGGGTGTCATGAAGAAAGGTAACAATAATCTTTCCGACCGAATTTCTGTTAATAGTGGCCATACTCAAAGGCGCACTCTGCGCAAGTGTGTGCGTAAAGACTGGTACAATCACTGTTCCTTTATTAACATACTCCTTTATTCATATAATTGTGTCAGTCACAGGACCGACTTCCAAAATCCAGGAAACAGCTTCGTCCGTTTTTCCATAAGAATTTGGTAACGTAGAAAATAGATCATAATATGTATTTTTCGTTTTACTTTAAACCTTCAATTTAAACGCAGGTTTAAGCACTGCATTCTACAGTTAAACTATAAATAGGCATGGATTTAAAAATGGTCTCCCCTTAACATTAACACAAGTTAATAGGTCAACAAAGTTCATAACTTAGTAGAACCAAACAATGACATTTGAACTT
>NDFZ01001377.1:0-13642 GCA_002192655.3 Mamestra configurata | reverse complement strand
CAACTTTATCTTTAAAGTTTTAGGTTCAAGGTTGATTGGGAAAATTTGACAGTTTCGGGTAGCTTGGTGTGTCTGTACATGAAGAAGTCAAACAAAAACTACAAAAATAAAAACCGGCCAATTGCGAGTCGGACTCTCACGCGAAGGGTTTCGTACCATAAACCAAATAAAAACACGTTTCTTTTATGGGAGCCTCCGATAAATTTAATTTAATTTTTGTTATTTGTTGTTAAAGCGGAAATTGAAATACACATTCTGAAAAATTTCAACTGTCTAACTATTACGGTTCTTGAGATACAGCCTTAGTAGTATGGCTCCGTTAGTTACTTTTTGAATTTTGAAATCAAAAGTATATTTTAACAGAACTAAAGACATAAAAGATGCATGTGAAATTCTAGTAGCTAATTACAAACTAACAGCAAGGCACACAAAACATACTCACGACGACTTATCTCATAACAAATACCACAGTTTAATAACAATTCTCATTGAGATATCATGCTAATGAACCTCTATTCCAACGTATTAGTACCTACTATATTAGAACAAAAAGATAATATAGTATACTAGTTCTGCTTCGGCACTCGGTTTCGCTCGCGTGAAAAGTATTTTTATTTAAATGGATTTTTTTTGCACGGTACCCTAATCTTTTATCTAAAATAAGATTAGCCTAAGTTACTCCTTATCCTCACCAGCTATCTGCCAGTGAAAGTTCCGTCAAAATCGGTCCTCCCGTTTCGGAGATTAGCTGGAACAAACAGAAAGACAGACAAAACATTTAAAAATGTTGATATTACAAACAGACATTTCCATTTTATTTATTTTATAGTAGCGTTAAGTAAGAGGAAGCTAAACCGTCCGATATCATTGTACGTTGAAAACAGATCTAAATTACTTTGATACTTTGTATGACTCGGATCTCGAGTTCCTTATTCGCTGAGGACAGTGGTCAAATGTGAACGAAAGGAGAAGACTGAAGAGGATAAGTATAGAGAAAAATACATCGCGCCAACTACTAATAAATTCGGATAAAGGCGAGGAGATAATCATACAAAACACTGAGCAAATTGAGTCTCAGTCACGTCATGAAACGATAGAATCAAAATAGGGATGTACAATGTAAACAATCGTTAGTTCTCATAATAACAGGCTGTAGTTCTGGAACTTCTTTTATGTATTACAAACTGTGTGCCCGATTGAGCTTCCCATAGGCAAGAATGACGGCAAACCATATACAACGTGTAACAGAATAAACGCAATGCCTCCTAAGGGGTCATTGTACTCATGAAACAACACTGAAATCGCGAAAAAAAAATCGTCTGCCCCATACATTTATGTGCGCACAACTCGACAAAATGTACTGAACAGCTGATTTTTTTTTCGCGATTTCGGTGTTNAAAAAAAATCGTCTGCCCCATACATTTATGTGCGCACAACTCGACAAAATGTACTGAACAGCTGAGTTTTTTTCGCGATTTCGGTGTGGGCCCCATATATTTTCATCACCTTTATCCATCAATCCTTCCATAGTATTCATTTATCTTATTAAAGGGATCCTTGTGAATTTGTTTATGCCCATTCGACCCAGTGAGGCTATAAGCACGTTGTCTGTCAGAATTAGATTAAAAACTTGCCTTTTCGCTACTTTATTGGTGTTGGCCTATAACAATTGGCATGCTGCCGGCTAAAGCAACATATTTCACATGAAGCGAGGGCCTATTTGACCTCAACAACCCATGGCAAGACTAGTGTCAGATTGTCTGACTTCGAACTACCCGTAACGACTGTCAAAGATGTTAAACTAACAATTAGAGGGTATTTAAATACACAAAGAGCCTGGTTGTTCTTTGTGTATTTAAATACCCTCTAATTGTTAGTAGCCTTTATATAATTTCAATTTAACCAGTATGTAATGCATGATGTGCTTACCTGTAAGGGATTGATACACTAGACCCGAATTTGATTGTATGTAACCCATAATTGTATGAGTGTACTCAATTGTTGGTGAGCCAAATAAATAAAATAAAAATAAATGATATAAGGAATTATTAAGTAAATGCATCGCAAGGGTCGCGGAATTATACGAAAGACTTACTACGGCCCTGGAACGCAAAGGGCATTTGAAGGAACAAAAACCCACCCGGTTTTAGACAGTAAGATTCTGGCACTCCCTCCCGTTCCGCCCAGCGCGGGAGAAGTCATTTGATGATTTCCCGTCCACAAAAAAGTAGACTTCATTCCTATATATTTTTGTACAAAGTGGTCCTTGGTCCTGCCATTTAACTATGTTTGTATAGCTCATTGCAATATACAAATGTAATACCGACCTAACGGTACTCCCCACGGCCGCGCGTGGTGTGAATGCTAGAGGAGCGACCCGCTTCGTCTTCACACCAAAGACGAGGCGTCAAGGTACAGCTCTACTATTGGTTTGCTTACTTTCTAGTTAAGAATACGGTTTGATAGGGAAAGGGGAATGTTCCAAAAAACGTTTTTCGCTAACCTCAAGCAAAATGGAAGTAGGGCAGGCTTCTGATGATGACTGTTTCACTATTCGAAACACTGCAAATTTTCGAACTAGGTGTTACAAAAATCTATTGAGCATAGCTATTCACAATTCGATTCTATTCCGAAAGAAATAGTTGTAGTTTTTGTTAGGTTCGATTAGAGTAAAGAAGTTTTGACTGAATGTTAGCAGTTCTTTTGATCATAAAAATGCTATCTTCATGATCCGAAGGCAAGTTAGAACTGTGACTTAAGTGATTCTTAATGAGCTTAATAATAAATTCTGATTTATCTCTATAGCAGTATATCGTTCAAATACTAATATTATTACTTAAAATAATATTAAAAATGGTGCTTTAATTGCAGTTAACTGTCTGTATAATTTTATTATCTCCTGACCTCGTTTTCGCTTATCATATGTAATTAAATACTAATTATTATATAACATTAGCAGCTAGGAAACACATGAATAATGATTTGCAATAAAATGAATAAATGGTTTTAGCTTGGCTCGCACAGCTCAGGGATATTTTCATAGCCGAGTATGCAGAGGCCAATTCTCGTACCTAAAAATGTTCAAATTCAAGTCGCAATATCATCTCAGTGTTGCGGAATTTGTTCGAAAGAGTCACCGCGGCCTTGGAACGCAAAGGAAGAACTCGGACACACAAAGAAGGAACTCGGATGGGTTTTAGTCAGTAAGAGTCTGACACGCCCTTCCGCTCCACCCAGAGCGGAAGAAGTCATTTGATCATTTCCCATCCTTAAAAAAAAAATCATCTCAGTGACAATCACTGTTAAAAACCTGTCGAAATAAAAATAGAGGTGTTTTTGTCAGTTTGCGATTACAATGCCAATTCGAAAGTTCCTCAGAAATACGGTAATTTCCCCTCAGGTTGTAAACTATAACAACTAAACAAAAATTATGAATAATTCCCCCCCGGGCGTCGGAAGTCGCAGGCGATCCCCGGCCGTACGGACGGCGAGCTTTGGGTGGCTTGCTGTCCGATCACCACCAGGCCCGGATCGATGGCGCATTGTATTCCACGCGCGCCTCAAAGAGATGTCAGCATAGAAGACGGGGCCCGCTAGGGCCAGAGCCTGTCGAGTCACCGCGGCCCTGGAACGCAAAAGGCTTTAGAAGGAACACGGATGGGTTTTAGTCAGTAAGAGTCTGACACGCCCTTCCGCTCCACCCAGAGCGGAAGAAATCAGTTGATGATTTCCCAACCCTAAAAAAAAAAGTGTATGAATACCTCAGCTTTGCGAGATGAGCAGAAACAAATTAGTTTAGCTCCTGGTCTACAACCGGCCTGTTGCTCTTGCAACCGCATAAAATATAATATCGAGTTCAAGTACATTTGAACACAATGTTATGTCATCTAATTTTAGAGCGTGAGTCTGTGTTAATCAGAATTACTTTTGTTTTAAAACTAGACTATTATATTATGATTATGACTCATGCAATTTCATTGTGAAAGATTCTGCCATTGCAATTTTTTACTTAGAGATCGAGTAGTGAAACGTACGGAGGACTGCGGTTTATAGAACGAACATAAACTGAATAGTTCTTTAAAAAAAACTTTGTGTGTCAGCCGCGACGCACGACTGGAGTTTATTCCTTAAGAACTATTATTGTGTAGATTATGTAAAAAGAGGGCAAATTAAGGCATCTTAAATGAGCTGAGTATACTTTGTATATACGCAAATACATAATCTTGAAGTGAAAGGTGCGCAAAGGAACGTAACGCCTCACTTTTAGTTAACGCTCAATTTTACTCATAAAATTTTCATACCGCGGGCTAAATATGAAAATCGTTTCTTAAGGAGTAAACTCCAAAAAATAAATCTGCTAATTCGTGTTTAAACAAATATTGTTTTTGTTTAAGCCTGTAAATTCATTACGATCTATAAGGATCTCTTGAATGGCTCAGTGCTGGTTCTTGCCTATTTCTTCCCTTGCTTTGTCATCTCGGTTTACTTAATTGTTGATGTTAGTGATGTAGGTTCACTTCAGTAGATCCCTCTATTAATCCTTTATCCACCGCTAACTGTTATATCTGAGCCTATTTCTTCGGCATTCGTTTAATTAATTTAATTTAATTCTTTATTGTACACCATAACAGCTTATATTAATTCACAGTGATTTAAACAGTTCATGTACAAAGGCGAGCTTAACTCAAAAATGAGTTTTCTACCAGCAAACCTTTGAGTGATAGAGAGAGATCACAATAGAGGGTAGGATCCAGTGCACACATTTTACAATACTACATTCTGTATCATACATAAATATACTTACATACATAAAATGTCATGTCATTTGCGAAAGGAAATGCTCTTTAACTTTCCTCTTGAAGATGTCAAGAGAAGGGCTGTCACGTAAGGAGTGTGGGAGAGAGTTCCAGAGACGCACTGCAGTAACAGAGAAGGATCCACCATAGCGGTTAGCGGTTTATTAGTAACACTTCCAGTTACTTTTGTATTAGTTTATTAATTTAACAAAAACATCTTTCCAACTCAACAGGTTTCCACAAATGCACAGTTGCAAACCTCACAAGATTATACTTATTTATAAGCAAGATCTATAGAGCGTCTATGAATAATTCGATAACCGTTACGCACAGACACGCCCACTTTGCCAGCGATTCGTTGACCTCACCCGGGCACATGCTATGAAGAATGAAGGAATATTTGCACAATTTATTTGTTGACAAGCACAGATACTTTAAGAACGCTTTGGAGGCGTAGTAATTAAAGTTCTAAGTAGTTCAACAACCTAGTTTTCGCTGTTGAATTATAACGTTTTCGCTCTTCAAATACGTAGAATATTTTCATAAGCATGATTTAGCATTACATAATGGTCTGTAAAATGACGCCCTTGACACTCGGGATATCAGAAAGATTGAAGGGATCAAATGACAACACAGATGTGTCAAAATCGGTCAAACAGTTTATGAGCTATGAGGGGACGTCCGGAAGCACACTGATACACACACATGTAGAAAATTATTCCTCTTTTATGACCTTCGAACATTGAGGTAACCACCGAAATTAGATTGTACTTGTAAATAAGTACTTTTTACCCGCCGTGGTAATTATGATTCCAGTTCTCAAGACAATTGGACATCTACGCAGCTAATAAAAATATTTACATACTAAAAATAATAATTAAATAAAACTCGCACAGTATTTTCTAACACCTGTCAATTCTTGTGCCCATATGAGGACATTTTGGAATATTCTCGCCGTCCTTAATTAGGCACATCCCATGACCCGAAGATGTAATTTTGTAATAACACAGCACCCGTATCGACAAGGTTATAGTTAATGTCGTCAGAATATACGTGAGACTTCGGATAATCGAGTAAATGCCTCGTTTGAGTCCAATTACTGTGGACCCGAGGTTTGTTGTATGAGAAAGAATTTGTTACTTGCGTCAACGGTTGTGTTACTTTACAGTCACACGGTTTAAAAAACTGAAAAAGAAAACATTCCCCGTTTGTCACCATAATCACCTCAGTTAGCTTAAACAGCCTGATTTTATTTAGGAAGTATTTCCTTAATGTTGTCGTAAATCATGAACGTCATGCCTTTAGCGCTGGTACTGGCAAACTGAAGACATCCAGCCTTATTTATTTAAAAAAAATCACACTATTTGGTTACCTAGTTCAAATACTGATTCGCAGATTCTTAAATCAAATTCCCTATAGAAAAATTCCGATAAGTTGATTGACTAAATCAACGTTTAGTTTTCTGCTGAAATTAGAATTATGATTACTAATTAGTAACTCAACAAGATTTTGCTTTATGAATTCGTTTCCATGGCCTCCTCCTACTCTTATAGCCATCCCCATTAATACTCAAAGCTTTCCTCACGAAATTTTCCTCATTCCTCCGAATCCATCCGCAAATACATTATCATACCCCCTAAGGGGGTCAAAAAATAGTTTTTAATTATTGTCGTGTGTTCTGTATGGTGTCGGACGTAAAAGGTACCTAAATATACATAGCACCATCCCAACAGTTCGCGTGGGTGTCGTAAGAGGCGACTAAGGGACTCACCAGAGAATGGGAAGGAGCATTCTCTGTGTTCCTGTGCATTACAACAACTACACTGCGATTATCAACCCGCCTGCCAAGCGTGGTGATTATGGCAAATCCCCCTGGGGGAGGCCTATGCCCAACAGTGGACGTCTTTTATGGTTTATGGTGGGTATGATGATGATGAATTATTGTCGAAAGGTAATCCCACCGCCAGCCGTATATACGGCTTCTCACAAATAATTTTGTAATATTGATAAGTACAGTGAAATCNTGAATTATTGTCGAAAGGTAATCCCACCGCCAGCCGTATATACGGCTTCTCACAAATAATTTTGTAATATTGATAAGTACAGTATGTATTTGATATGAAACAAAAAGATCGTGTGAATCACAAAGGATGTGTTTCCGTGTAAAACAAAGATTTAAGTTAAACAATACGTTTCCTTAACAAATTGCTTTGTTACTGACATTTGTTTACGTTATTGTTTTAGTCCTTGACACGTAGCTTTGTACGATAAAGGATATCTTTAAAGATTTTTCTTTGTTTTTAACAAGCTTTTATTTAACTTGCACCGTTTGTATGTATGGAAGTTGTCCGTCAAAATTTGCAAACCATTTTTTGGTATCCGATTGATGAAATTTCGCATACACCTTTAGTTCTGGTGAATATTGTAATAATTTCAATATGGCCGCCGCTCCAAGATGAAGTATTACATATTTATTCTTAACCCCCTTAATACGGGTATCAAAAGAAAGGGCTTGAAGAGTAGAAAACGATAAAGTTTGTAACATCACACTAAATTCAATATGGCCGTCGCTCCAAGATGGCAGATTACTTTTTTTTTAACCATCTTAATATGAGTATTTTGATACACATTTTGAAACAAAAGGGCTTGAAGAGTAAAAAGCTTGTTTACAAAAAAAAATACAAGCTTTGATTATTCCTTAGTTGTCGCCTTAAGTTGGTCCGTTGGTCTAAAAACCAAATAACATGACTAACAAAGAAAACGATCATTAGGATGACGATCTCGTTACAATATAATATGATACTTAATTATTCTTGTAAAAATCTTATTATAACTTATTAAATTATTCTCCAGTAGGTACTTTATGTACCAGGAGAAAAGTACATAAAGACTAGAGAGAAAATCCGATAATACTCGTTAGCAACAAGACCAATAAATCTATCTGCTGTAGTGCTATGCTGTAAAAATCCCCCCGTGAGAAATAAGTTGAAAGTTCGCTTCGAATTCACTGCTTCCTAAGTTTTTACCCGACTGTCCCAGAAGGAGACATTGAGGTGTAATGTTTTTCACACGTGACGAAGGATCTCGGGTCCGATTTTGATAAAAACTAAAACTGCATCATTGAATTTAGTTAATTCACTCTGTATAGTACTAGTTCGAAGTAAAAGTAAATACAATGAATTATTTATATTACCTATAATCTGTTGTCGGTTAGGTGTTACTTAAAATTAGTACTTATTAGGCAATCGTAGAGGATATGTTCAAGGGTACGCAAATTGTCGAGTCCGAAGTCTGCTACATTTTTATCAAGCTCGCGATAAGGAGTTATGTAAATGATATTAATTAAGAGGCCAATGTCCAGTTACCATTTAGACAAATATTTGAAAAAAAAAACTGCGACAATTTGATTGGGCTTATTAAAAGCCAATAGTGCTTTTAATGAGTTTGTGAATTTTCAGAAGTGCGACAGGTCCCAATAGTTGCTTAGTGTGGAAAAAGGCTGAAATAATAAAAAAGCCGGTGGATTTATTTAAATTATTATTATGAAAAATAAATATTGATCCGATTACGATAAATATTATTATACTGATTGAAAGCTACACTATCGCCAAGTGCTGTGGGATACCTTTTTATCCCGAAAATAAAATGCACGATTTTTGTGTGACAGGCCACGGGAGAGAAACCGCGGAATAAATATTACCATTCGAAGATTGCAGGCATAGACTTATTGCTCATCAAACGCAGCGCATGTTATGTAAAACTAACAAAAACTATACATAAGCGTACCAATTGCGTAATGCACCAGTTGTTTAGTGTACAGTAGCAAATGCAGTAATACGCATTTTTATTTATAAAGAATTATATTTCGCCTTGACATCGCCGTAAAAATTTCAAAATGTACTTAACTGAAAACAGTCGTAAGTGAACATAAATGTCGCTCCTCCTTCTTTGTTCAAGCGATTTTCCTTTGGAATGCACTCCCTCTGAACATCAGGACGGCAACAAGTCGGTTGTCCTTTAAGGTGAAGGCACGTAAGCACATTCGCAAGAAGTTGGTAGAATCAAAACAGCGTTAATTCGTTGGATTCGTTTTTTCTTAATAACTTTGTTTATGTGTATATATTTATTTATTTGTTTTCTTCTCTATTTCTTTTCTTTAAGTTGCACCTGCCATGTTGTCCCTGCACCTCCCTAATATTAAGTCCGCCTTTGTACAGTGTTTTTACTAGTGCCTAAAGTTTAAAAAAATAAATAAACCTGAAACTAAATTCTATATGGTGGTAAAAATATTCGCTCTGCCTTAGAAGGGGATAAAATATTATTTATTTGATGGACACCTACCATAGTGAACTATTTTAACTCAAAGGTTAACTGTAGACGATGCCTTGTTGCATCAGGTCCGCCCATGTACCACTTCTGTACATAAAGTTTAAATAAATAAACAGGATATATTTTTTCAAAATCTTTATAACAAATGTGATTAGAAAAAAAAAATCGCATTATACATTTTAAAGTACACTAATATAGTCGTAAATAAAAATCAGACATTTTTTCGACGCTGTAGGTTTAGTTTTAAATGGTTGCGAGTAATATCTACCTACATAGGTTTAATATTATTTACAAAGAATTATTTCGCTCCCGAAATTATGTATGTATTTAAAACACTCGCAATACTTGTCGCGAAGAAACAACATTTTCTTAGAAACTGTAGGCTTCTGATGATTATGGATGACTACAAAATATTAATAATTAACAGAATAATATTATTAATTAAGCCTCTAAGATATCATGACCCGTCAAGTTATTTTCCCGCCCCAAAGACCTAAACGTGAAGCTAACTCACGTTTATAAATGACGTTGTTAAGATAACGAGCACATGTAGGGAGAAAACACACTTATCAGAATATTACCAGCCACCGCATTAAGCTGGGATTATTTTGATTACGATAATTAACATCTCGGATTAAGGGATTCGGTAAGCTAGGTATTCAACTAACTATTGACGCAAGCGTATGCATACCGGGGCTAACAAAGCGTATACAGACTAGTAAATCTTTTTATTATTGATTGTCCGCGGATTAGCTCGTTTCAAAGTAGCCAAAACCCTTCGAGGGTCCCATTAGGGGATTTAGGCGTGATATCGTACAACCTAACAACCTCACTTCATCATCATCTGCTTAGCCTTTTCCCAACAATATTGGGGTCGGCTTCCAGTCAAACCGGATTCAGCTGAATACCGGTATTTTACGTGGAGCGGCTGCCGACCAGACCTCCACAACCCATTAACTGGGTAACACGGTAGTTCTTGGCAAGACTGGTGTCAGATTTTCTGGCTTCTGACAATCCGTAACGACTGCCAAAGATCTGTAAATGACAGCCGGGACCAACGCCTTAACGTGCTTACCGAGACACGGAGGAAACTCGGTATGTCAAGATGGTCACCCATCCACAGACCAACCTTGGCAACCGTTGCTTATCCTTGAAGATCGACCCGTGCGGCTGTTATTCTTTAGCCACGAGCTCACTTGCTCGTTTATAATATTAGCTAGGATGCTCGCGTTTGACCGGTATCTCTTCTGGTGGTAAGCAATGTTGTGGTCGACGATGGAGCAAGCTTGCCTTCACTCTTGCCTTAAGGAACCCTAGTTGTCTGACAGGCTGGCGATTCGGCGTCGATGTTCAAAGCTTTGTGACTCCAACCTGGTCGGGTCAGAGCTCCATCACAGCTTCATTCAGCTCAATCGACTCAAGCTTCAAGCTAGAAACCAAAATAAAGCAAAATTGAGCCTTTAGTTACGCAGACGCTAGTCTTTCGACGACGCGATACTGGGCATTAATTCCCAAATAAATAAATCCAATGCACGTTGAATCTGTTGTTTTCGCCAGGTGCAGCCTGCACTAAAATGACACCAGCTGTAAGTTATAATGAAATCTATATAAAAACATTGGTTTTAAAAAGCCTTATCTTCCAGACAGTTTTATTAAAGTCAATAACATTATTTTACAACATGCAATAAATACGGATAATCACGTTTTCATAAATCACACGTTTGTTATCAAGTTCAAAGTGGAAATAAACGCATTCTAATAATATCTGTGTCGAGTATTCACGCAGGTGTAAGTTCAAAAGTTATCGAAACGGAGTCACGTAAGTGACGGACAAGGTCGGGTCACGGTCGTAGTCTTATATCGAGGAAGAACTTAGTATAGAACGTGCTTATGTGTCGATCGTAGACATGCTGGTTACCGACTGTGTGTATTGAGATTACCTTAAATTCAAACGAGATTCTAAAATACTAACCGACTATTCTACTGAGGAAAAGGGCGGGTAGAGATGAGGTCAGGACTAGGAAGGAAGTCATCGAACGCTAAAAATTAGCTAAAAAGTCGGATGTATTGTTTTGTCAAAACGTTTTTTATTTTTTAGTGTCAAGTCACAAGAAAGCAAAATACGCAATTCCGTTTAATTGGATGACATACTTTTTCCAGCTATTTCAATTTAAAAACCAAAATACCGATTTTGATGAAATTTCTATGGGACCAATCGGAAAGGATATACCTTTCCCAAAATAAAATATTTTTTCAAATCGGTTCATAAATGACGGATTTATGAGGTAACAAACATAAAAGTTAATACAACAGAATTGATAACCTCACTCCTTTTTTTGAAGTCAGTTAAAAAATAAGATGCACTTTCTCGACCCCAAATAATTGGGTCCCTCCCAAAGATTTGTATAACTCCCTCTATGCTAGTTCTTTCTCTGAGGTCGTAACTATTCAGTATGCTGAGCAAAACTCTCATCAAGGCTTGCAAACTGAGAACTATTGTTCTTAATTTTTCCTCTTTGCGTTTCCTCTGTCTATCATTCATTTCGAGGTTAAATAATGAATTTAATGACTTTGTTTTCTATTGGAGACGGATAATGTTTTAGAAGGTTTGCATGGATCGGAAATTCAATGAGGAAATAGTTATTCCAGGTATATTAACGCGGAAATGATGATTACAAACAGTAGGTGAAAATTTCACTATGTATAGGAAACTGACGTTAGCACGCAGCTAGTCGACTGTTCACGTGACCAAAGGGCTTACCTTTTTTGTGCTAAAAATATTGCCATTCAACATGGCAATGCTGCCAGTTTTCTGGGCACTTCTCCCATAGACAGCGTCCTGGAGTAAAATGATTTTTTTTTTCTTTATCTTTACATAGTATAAAATTAAGTCGCTTCCGCTGTCTGTTCGCTTAGATCTTTTAAACTGCTCAACGGATTTTAATGCAGAATTCAGCAATAGATAGAGTGATTCAAGAGGAAGGTTTATATGTACAATTCGCCCCGAAATTCCTACGGGAACGGGAAAAATGGGAGATGCGCGTACGAAGTCGCGGGCAAAAGCTAGTAATTAATATTAATTCAATTCAATTAAATTTCAATTTATTGCAGATAATAAAAAATCCATAATATTACATAAAAAACAATATAAAAACATAAAATAATTTAATAATTAATATAAATACACGGTTGTAATTTTTTATTTTTTATTTAGTAATTAGTTAGCTGAACTGTACCTACATAATATATTGTTGTTTTAACCGACTTCAAAAAAAGGAAGAGGTTCCCAATTCGGTTGTATTTTTTTTATGTTTGTTACCTCATAGTCATAACTCCGTCATTTATGAACCGATTTGAAAAAATCTTTTATAATGTATAAGGATATACATTATAAAATACACATAGATACATTATACTACATACATTACATTATATACATATAATATACTTTCCGATTGGTCTCATACAATTCATCAAAATCGGTTCAGTAGTTTGGTTTTTAAATAAAAAAAGATGAAAAAAATACTACAAAGGGTCTGAGGTACCACTAAAAAAAGAAAAATAAAAACTTTTTGACGAAAAAAATACAAGACATTTTTTGTCAAATTTTTTTTTAGTTAATAAATATCTCTGCTAAAACATTGTTCGTATCAAGACTCGTATTAGTCTTCAAGAACCTTACTGGCTTAACGTGACTTTATTGGCCTTGTTAAGGTATCTTGTATTATATTGTAAAGGAAATAGTTGCTTATTATAAATAATATCCAATCAACCGTGTATGGCATCAAAGTTAACATGTAATAATACTAATAATGTACGTAGACGCACTTATCTACCTACCTCGTTTTATTACTTACTACCGCCCGCGGCTCCGCCCGCGTTAATGTCGAAAATGATCCCTAGGGAACATACTCCCGGGATGAAAAGTATCCTATGTCTTATTCCAGACCATAATCTATATCTGTGCCAAATTTCATCAAGATCCGTCCAGCCGTTTGCGCGTGAAGAAGTAACAAACATACACACACACAAACTATCGCCTTTATTATATTAGTGTGATATAGTGTGATTAAACAAACAAAAAAACACTAATATTGTTTTAAATTGTGCCGGTACCGATTTTGTAAATCAGTAAGCGTGGTAAATAGTGGCAATTTTCCACAAACTTGTATTTTTACTTTGCCAAATCTACACTAAACATCCGGAAGAAGTGCTAAAAAGAGTTTCTTGTCCCTTTCGCTTACCCAATTATTTGAAGGAAATCTTATTTTTAGTTTTATGCGATTTTTGGCCTTGCTTGAAAATATCTTGAAGACTGAATCGATTTGTCTGCTCAAAATATTTTATCACTCACTCTGTTACGTTCTACGAGTGTCATATTTTGCCAAGGTGACATCATATTTCTCACCTTTTAAACCAAACAACGTCTGAGTAACACATGCTATAAAACGTGGAGTTATAGGATTCCAAATGCTTTCAATTTACATTGGAAATTAAATTCCGCAGAGCATTACAGC
>NDFZ01001376.1:0-13639 GCA_002192655.3 Mamestra configurata | reverse complement strand
CCACCCAGAGCGGGAGAAATCATTTGATGATTACAAACGCTTAAAAAAAATGAGCCTGCTGACACCCACTGGAGGAGGACTGCGAGATGACTCGGGAAAAGAATACCTGGAAAGATTTGGCGGTGGCCTCTGCCCAGTAGTGGGACATACATTATAAGCTGAGTAAAAACTAAAATTAAGTGGTTTAACCCACAAAAGTAGGTATGAGTTGCTAGACCAATTAACGACATAATACATGTGGTGACAGGCCTATCCTTTTCAAAAATCGTACCAACCAATTACTTTGAATGACAGATTTAGATCGGGTTATTCTAAACTACAATGATCATTAACTTTCCCCTGTCTATCAATAAAACACTAATCTGTCAAAAAATATGATCACGCCTACCGCTTATAGTAGCAGTCATTGAAAAGTCGTTTTCAGGTTCGTACAATGACGATTCCAATACAGATTTCCTGTTTGGAATATCTAAAGTCAACAAGACTTCGGAAGTGTATTGGAAACAGGCTACAATACTCATGTTAACTGACTTTGAATTGATGGGCTTATAGACCTCAGCCATAGAAATTTTACTAAGGAACCCAGTCTCGAATAGGTCTCCTTTTCCTAATTCTTGATGAGACAGTTCTTTTTTTTCGATCTCGCTTCATGGGACGCAATGGATAAGGTCTTTGACGGAACTTTTTCCCAGCCAAAACACAAGGAAATGGAAATGGGTAGGCGTTTTCGGTTAGTGTCTTTATGTAAACCTGAGTTTTAATTTGCGTTGAACGGGCGAACCTACAAGATAATAATAATAAAGACAGCTTCGACGACCATCTGTCGAAGCTGTCGTTGCGCGGTTGGGTAAAAGGCCTTATACAAAAGGCAGTACTCCTCGATACGGCTCGTATAGTGAGGAGGTTCCTTTCTCTGGAGCCCTAACCACCGGTAGCTTGGACCCTGCTCCAATACACCGGCGGACTACTATTTTTTATATTATTATTTTTTTCTTTTTTTGTTACAACTGTTTTTATAAAAAGAAATATTTAAAAATGTACATTTATATAAATGTACATTTTATTTTAAGAAAATTAAATAAACGAAATAATAATATTGCCGTTCATTCTTGCTTTTAAAGCTAACCGGGAAACTAACAATACCTAAGCTGGAAAAAGATGTTTCTAATAAAATTCCTCTTTGCCAGTGTTAGTGATCTGCTTTTGTTATGTTTAACCAGGTAGTAACCTACCTACTACCGTAAAAGATATTTCAAGGTCAGTGGTTATAAAAATGAAACATTTGCATAAAACTGAATATTAATTCTAAAATTAGCTACACGTTATTAAATAACAAGTATTTCTAAATTAAACCAAATTCGCACGATGCACTGAACCGCAGGGGAGAAAAAAAAGGTGAAGCAAATTGCAAACCAACTTACGATTTGGGGTTCTGTTCATGTTATTAAAAGTGAACAGGCAAATAGGCCATCCTACAAAATAATTTAATGCTGAACCGTTAAATCAATAAATCAACTTTTGACCTTACCAAACTGTTGGTTTTGCTTTTCTGTGACTTTCTAGTGGTGTTGTTAGGTGTGCGGTACCACTAAAAATCCAAAAAAAAAAAATATACAAAAAATTCAACCGACCAACACTACAAAGTATAAAGTAACTTTAATTTCGGAAGTCGCTGTTAAATACTAAGAAACAACCAAAAACACCGACTTCCGAAATTTAGCGTGTTTTTTTTCCTTGGAGTCGATTATTCTCTGTAAAAAAGTTTTTTTTCGAATATGTCGAAGTAGCTACATAAAGTAATCTAATGACAAAATTGCCCAGAAATTTAAATAATCCTGAAATGACTAAGACTTCTTGTACCCCATAAAATCCCGAGCTATTGTAGCCGCTTATATAATTTACTTATTCATAATTCATTTAATTATTCGCGTTGCGCGCGCAAAATGGCGCCAACCACTATTTCTCAACATAAAGGTGGTTGATACGAGAGAGTCCTATTTCTTGACCGAAAGCCAATTGTCAAGCCCGGTTTCCTCCGCCAATGAATAATGGAGCCGGAAATAGCTAAGCGGAGCGGACTTCGTTTTCATGAAATAGTTTTGCGTTTCCACCAAGAAAGAGTTTAGTCGTCTGACTCCCACCGCGAGCTCAATTTTACTCTTTTTGCCTACTGAGTCATTTCCGCTCGACTCTTTATTGGTGGAAACACGTGTAAGCAGTTTTCTCTTGCGAGGTAAAAGAAGTCATTAATGGGTCTGCTCCGCTCGCGGTGGAAACCGGGCTTCATAGTCAAGTGACGATTACATTTTCCAATCCAAAAAAAGCTCAAATGACTTGTCGGTAACGCGATGCGGCCTTGGAAAAGGGTGTTACCTTCGGGTTTTAATATAATGACGTATACTTATAACGTAATCTTGATAACTGAGACTGAACATTTAATGGCGAAGTTTAGGATTAAATACTCACGCCCCCGTTTTCTCAAAGACAGAAAACCACCTGCTATGATCCCTACAACTTTATTATAAGTTATTTTCTACATTGAAATCGTGAAATTGAAAGTTACATTTGTTATCTATTTCTCATAGACTTACTTGAAATTTTACTCAGTGCCATACTAGTAGTTCATTGGTAATGAACTTGAAATCGACGGCCGTGACTTAGGTAATGGTCGCATGCTAAAAGTCATTACGGCCTGGTCGTTCAGATGATTAGATTTAACTGTATTTGTTCGCAATTTTCTCGTTAAGTTTGTGAATAAAGATCTGAAACGAATATAAGAATAATTCAATTGATTGAATTTAATTTTTTGTGGACTGGTTGAAAGCAGCTGCTGAGAACGTAGCGCAGGATATACGGAAAGTTGATTGCTTTTTACAAATAAATGAGTCTAATAACTGGTTAGCAATAAGATAGTAATAAGTTTTAATCTATATTGCGAATTTTTGGATGGATGGACGATAAATGCATTGCATGCATTACAAAATAAATTTTGTAAAATCATTATTTGAAATATGGAGTTTCTTGAATGTTCTTCTCCATAAGAATTTTTCCGAATGGACAGTAGAGTCACTTTTTTAATGTAATATTATTATTTTACTGAACTGTAAATAATGACGTTCAAAAGTGCCGTTCAATGGCCTAATTGAAATAAACGTTTTGACTTTGACTTTAAATGAGAAATGATATTAATCTTGCAAGTAGGTTTAACATAACACTTTTACACGTCAATCTTTCTTGGTAATTTTAAGCTAGATGAGGCCGGTGTTTCCTAGCTGACTACCCTGAGAAGAAACACCGAAACAAACTCAGAGGTCAAAGTCTCTTTTAAAGTCCATACAATCTGTACTGGTCAATTCATATGAGAACCATGTAGGTCTGAGGTGGCTTTTTAAAGTGCCACACAGATCTGAGTGGACCTGTCCAGACAGTGCAAGCATTTGTCAGTTATCGTGTAGCTCAAATTTAGAACTTTAAGAAGCTCAACGATTTGACGAACAATATATAAAGATAGATGTTTGTTACTCAATCATGTCAGACAGCTGAATGGATCTTGATGAATTTTGGCACAGAGGTAGATTATAGTCTGGAATAACACATAGGATACTTTTTATCCCGAGAGTATTTTCCCTTGGGATACTTTTTGATATTCACGTGGGTGGTGCCGCGGACGACAGCTAGTGACAAATAAATTTCTAACTTCAAAACTTCGGGGGAGTAGGAATAGCCTCCTGAAAGTCGTGGCTGAGGACCCGAGAGCTCCTGTACTGATGCATCTCATGAAATGCCTCGTAAGCACATGACTCACTAACGTACCTACTCACGTACTGTAAATTCTTATAGTTGTTACTAATCCTAGTGTATAAGTTGTATAGTATCTAAGGTGTGTACTAACAAAAATGGTTCCTATGTTGTCCCAAATAAAACAATTTATTATTATATTATTAAAACAATGGTTCTGTACCAAGTCAATCATATTCACACGATTTTCTTTAGGAGATTGAAGCAAATTTGAAGTGGAATTGTGCAGGCCATGTCGGCCGGATACCGACAAAGCTATCCTGCAAAAGGTGATATACCTATCGCAAGACGAGCCCCGACATAACTAGACGGGTCGTGGCAGACCGAGGAGAAAACTTCAGATGGCTTCCTCGAGAAATGGGATGAATGGACGAAAAAGGTGAATGGGGGGAGGACTTTACTCCGGAGCGGGCTAGTTTTGTTAGCCCGAACTCTTAAAAAAACAAGTGACTGTTCTTTTACCTGTTAAGAAAATGCTGATCACACCATTTTTTACGTCCTCTAAAGTTGAATGCTGTCATTAACTTAATAAATATAAAATTACATGACATCTTCATTTTGCATGACTTTTTGTTCATATTAATGTCTTTTTTTTTAATTTTACCTTCATTAGTGAAAATTATGAATGACTGTCTGAAAAGTTGGTAAAAAATGTTTTGTTTGTTTGTCTTCGTAAATTAAAAGTTAATTTTGTTATGTAGATAAGATAACAAATTAGCCGGTTGGCGTAGTGACCGTGAGGACTGGTTCTGAAATCTGACTTTGTAGAACTGACCTAGTACCGTTTTAAGTAAACCTTAGGTTAACTATACTAAGATCACGTTTTTGTTATCTTGTATGTAGTACTAATCTGATACAGTCTTATTTATTAAAATCTAAGCGATTTTTTATTCAAATGATCTGAAGAAAACTTGGACAATCAGCGACATAATATATTTAATGTAATTAACAATCTATACTTCTATACTAATATTATAAATGCGAAATTTTGGTAGGATGTTTGTCACTCAATCACATCAGAACGGCTAAACGGATCTTCATGATATTTGGCACAGAAGTAGATGGAATAACACAGAATACTTTTTACCCCGGGAGAATGTTCCTTCGGGACAATTTTCGACATTTACACGGGCGGAGCTCGAAATCAAGTTATTTCTAGTAAATACTCAATAAGTTGAGATAAGGGCAAGAGAATGACGAAGATTCTCTAAAGAAATCCCCTTAACACTTTCCTACTAAGTACTCGTATTTGAAGAAACGGAAATAGTTGAGTTTCCTTTGCCTGACATAACCTATGATCAACAGTGGACGTCGATTTGTAGAAACCATGACTATATTTATATATTATTATTGTAGTTTTTCTACAATTACTCTAACATTATAATATAAAGGTTGTTATTACTGTTTTAGAGTTCTGTAGAGGGTGACGAATATGAGATACTTAAAATTTGAAGAATACTTATTTGTCTCTGAAGAATACGAGTACATATCTGTCCGTTTTAAATATCTAATTATTCCATAGGTTCTTTACGGACTTTACAAAAATACACATTAACCCGAAGTAGGTATCATAGATTAAAGAGATAATCTGAATTTTTTTGGGTTCATAGACTCATAGAATCGAACAAGAGCATATAATATACATATAAAAAAATATATTTATATTATATTTTTTATAATAAGTATATANAAATATCTAATTATTCCATAGGTTCTTTACGGACTTTACAAAAATACACATTAACCCGAAGTAGGTATCATAGATTAAAGAGATAATCTGAATTTTTTTGGGTTCATAGACTCATACAATCGAACAAGAGCATATAATATACATATAAAAAATATATTTATATGTATTATATATTATATTTTTATAATATATATTTTAATTATATTTTAGTAGAGTTCTATAAAAATTAGCATTTTGATCCAAAACTGAATATAGACCAGTAATTATATGTCTTAATAAAGGTCAATATGAAAATAAAATATCACGTTGCAAAAAAAGATCGGATATTTTACCTACGGAACACAGCACAAACTGAACCCGTTTTTTGTGTAAACGTAATATACATTAAAAAATAAGTGTGTTATGTGTTTCACAGTCCAGTGTCCACAATAATAGTACCTATACGCTTTTATTACGATGGCATTATTTTAATAATGACGATTATTTATTTATTTGATGCGATTGTTCGCTGACTGACGTTTGAGTTCTAATGTTTTTATTTTAAAAGAGTCATTATCGCTGAGAAATAGGTTTTAGTCTAAGTTACATATATATTATCTTATCTATAGCTACATATATATTAATGAATCCCTATTTCCCTTGGTCAGGGCATCACGCGTGAACGGCTGGACCAATTTCGCTATATCTTTTTTTGTTGTGTTTGTTATTGTCAAAATTTTCTTTCATAAGAACCTCTTATGAAAGAAAATTTTGAAAAAAAAATACATTCAGGCGAAGCCGGGGCGGGACACAATAGCGTATAAAAGAAATGTTGAATAAGCTGTATCGGAATATGTATTTCTGTATTGGAATGAAAAAAAAACAATTTAGTAAATAAGACAGGCGTCGATAAAAATAAATAAAACAGACCTTAATCGTTGTCGTATCGAAATAAAGATGGATGTATGACAAAAGTAACTGTTTTAAGTAATACTCAATTCTTTATTGCATTCCATATGTATTACATAGGTGGTGTAACAAAGTAAACGATCAATATGGATCCTTCGGGCACAGCAAAATTAAGAGAGAGGAAGAGGTGGTAGCAATTCAAGGAATTCAATGTTATTTTAAATTATTCGAAATGTTTAATTGGGTTTCTTACGTTCCGCTGCTGGCTAAAGGCCTCCTGTCCATTTTATGTTCCCGGTTTTGTGCCACTCTTTGCCAATTCCTATGTAAAGTCTAAGTCTAAGCATTTATTTCAAATAAACCATTTACTTTTGAATTGTCAAAGTCAGTCAGACAAAAACATGAAGCTATTTACACGTTCCAAAGCATAGATCTCTATGGAGAAGAACGTGCAAGAAACTCCACGAAAACTCATTAAAATCATATGTTTTACAAACATCCTGGTTACATTAACATTGTGGCTTCTATATGTGATTAGTAGTGAGAGCAATGTAAAAAAAAAAAGATAAATATCAAATATTGAAATAAGCCAGTGGCAGCTAAGAGATGACCAGTCTCCACTGATGGCCTAAATAACTTAGAAAACTTACTAAGTATTGGTAATAGTATTTTTCTGTAAAACAATGTGTGCTAATATGATATGATTCAAAGAGGTCGGACTTAACCTACAACAATACTAAAGTGATTTATCATACTTGGGGAAAATTGACCACAACAATTATTGAAGGGTTACATTTAAACCTTTGACCCTCTGACAAGTCAATGTGTCACAATATACATATATTGTCTTAGTAACCTTTTTTTTTGTTTAAGGATGGGAAATCATCAAATGACTTCTTCCGCTCTGGGTGGAGCGGAAGGACGTGTCAGACTCTTACTGACTAAAACCCATCCGTGTTTGCCTTTTGCGTTCCAGCGAATGAGAGTGACTCTTTCGAACAAATTCCGCAACCCTGGCAGGCTTTGGCCCTAGCAGGCTCCGTCTTCTATGCTGACATCTCTTTGAGGCGCGCGTGGAACACAACTTTCCATCGACCCGAGCCTGGTGGTGATCGGACAGCGAGCCACCCAACGCTCGCCGTCCGCAGGCCCGCGACTACGGTAGCCGGGGATCGCCCTGCGACTCCTTCCCCTGTAACGGTGGTTAGGGCGAATGCCTTGCCTTTCCCTCGCGCGGGCCGACTCCTCCTTCGCTAGCATTACTGCTTCGCCTTAACTACTAATTTATCTTTTACTTAAAGTATAATTAAAATTGCCATTTAGTCTTGGTTTTTCTAATGATTTTGTTTCTGATTGGTTCTAGATGGGATGTACATATTAAGTTTACACTTATAGAAACATAACCCTCCTTCTGGGGCAGTCGGATAAAAATGAAGTGGGTGGTATTAGAATGGTTCCTTGTCCCTTTAAATGAAATGTGTAGAGAAGATAATTATGTGACTCAATGAGAAAAGCTTATTATTTTATTATTAGTCATAAGTTGATTGTTGCGGATTAACTGGGTAATGTACTCATTAAGCTTAGCAGTGTATGTAACTGTGTGTACATTATGTGCAATAAATAAATAAATCCAGAAAAATTAAAAATACCAGGTTGCCTGGAAGAGATCGCGGAATGCGATAAGGCCGCCCATTGTACATGTGTGTTAGTTTGTAATTTTCTTTTTATGTAATTTTCGGTGTACAATTAAGTATATAATAAATAAATAAATATCATATCAGCGGGCCATATGTGTATCTCGGGAACCGTAACAGTTGAAATTTTCTCAGTGTTTACTTCTATTGACAACAAACTATAAAAGACTTTTCGTCATTTTATCATGAAATCAAAGCTTAAATCACCTAAAATAGGTTCGTATGTAAAAATCGTTACATTAAAAAAATCTCCTAAATTGCGTTATCAACCACCTTTTGACCACTACAACTTAACTAATTAGTAATGATAGCAATTACATGTCACGGCAGTATAATTGTTAATTTACTTTTATATAATATATCAACAATAATCATAATTTGATATTTCATTAGTCGATCGATATTATAGTGGCGCTTGGTCGACCGTTTGAAATACATTAATATCATCAATGGGTGAGTAAAAAGAAGACAAGTGCCGGAACTGGAGTTGGAGTTTACTCCACCTCGAAACTAAGACAAGAATGCCACAATGCACTAGAATGCGTCACGGTGACAAACCGCAACACTGTGACACAGCGGATCACTAGGAAATGACGCGGCTGATGAGCTGGCCAGGAGGGGATCTGGTACGATGGCTGTTGCACCCGAACCCATAGTACCACCCCCTTTCACCCAGCTGCGTATATGGCTACAAAAGCATACCCACACACAAGCAGAACGCTGGGGGTTTGGCACCAGGCTGCAGGCAGTCCAAGGAGACTATGTCATCCCTAGATAGGATACTTACCCGGCGAATAGGGGCAGCCTACGAATAATGGAGGAGACCATCACTGGACACTGCTCACTGAACAAACATTTCCACACAAAAGGTATAACGGACAGTCCTCTGTGCCGAGTATGCGTGGACGAGGAGGAAACGGTATTATAACGGTAACGGCACGTGCTCCTTGAGTGCACAGGCGTCGCCGAAATATACTAAAGGGCCACCGAATTCACTCACAGATATCTTACACACTCTAGGAGGACTGATCTGTTTCTGGAGGGAGGTTGGCTGGTTGGGATGACGGCTCACGCACAATGGTCCAACATCAGGACTAAGTGCGAAAACCATAGCCAATAGTTAGATATATGGGTGAGTAAGGACTCATATTTTATTCACAGTTCTAACTAATCTTTGATGACAATCTATCATTAAAGACAATACAGGGTTTATGTTCCTGTGATTTCAATTCTCAAAAGAACTTTATTAATTAGGCAAGAAAAACTATTTGTGGTAGGAAAAATTGTATACATTGCAGGAGTCATTAAATAAACGATTTTTTTCAGCAGAAAAACGTACTCTTTATTTATGTACACACGATACCCTAACAAAAGATATACAGAGGGAAGAGCCCAAAGTTACCGCTTTCCGGTGAAGGTTTAGGTGTTTTAGGTGCGGTGTAGGCTTTTTATTATTATTATTGACAAGAAAATCCAAAAAATATTCTTTAATTTGTATGTTCCTTTTTAATCGCCCTTAATCCATTTTTTGTGAATTTGTTGTGAAACGTACAGACACAACGGTTCCAACTGTTTTATTATATGTATGGATTATTGATGGAGCTCGTGGCTAAATAATAACAGTCGCACAGGTCGATCTTCAAAGTTAAGCAACCCCTGCCGAGGTTGTTCCATGGATGGGTGACCATCTTAACATACCGAGACTCCTCTGTGCTCGGAAAGCACGTTAAGCCGTTGGTCCCGGCTGTCATTTGTAGATCTTTGACAGTCGGACATTGCTCACTGAACAAACATTTCCACACGAAAGGTAAAACGGACTGTCCTCTGTGCCGAGCATGCGTGGAGGAGGAGGAAACGATACCGCCGCGACCTGTGATGATATTATTGCTTATATTGAAAGGCTCGCGTTTGACGAATCTCACAGTAAACGATGAAACACGCTTGTCTAAAAGTAAACTATTCACTCTTGACTTAAAGGCTCCCAGGTTGTACCTATCAGGGAACACAGACTTAGCTGAACGCATAATACTAATATTCAAAAACAGTTTTGTACGTTTGAGTCGAAGGTCCTTACTCATCATTATTCGAAACTACTGCACTTTAAGACTATCTTCTTCTTAGAGGTGAGCATTATTTAACGTTATCGGTTTCAGTAACTGCTTACGAGGCTGATAATCGTGTAACTAGTTTTGTGGACAAAAATGTAACGATTATTTTACGTACGCAGTTGACACTCGCACAAGTCACAACAACCGGCACACGCGTAAGCGTTGCGTTCCACAAATTATTATTAAATTGATTATGGGTACGTAATATGACATACGACTCGCACAACATTCCCTTCGGTATAGTCATGAAAAAAAAATCACAAAAGTAACTTTAAAATGAAATTTGCAACCAGTCAAAAGGCCTAGGTAGCCTAGGATAAAATTATACACTCGAATAACACGCATAGCATACATATTACAATACCTATAAACTATTACATATACTTACGTAATCATAACATAATACAAACGCAAAACTAACCAAAGCTCTACTATATACAGAAGTAACTAGTTACAAAAATAAGCGGTTTTGAAACTAGTTACTCATATTCACGAAACTACGTATAACCGATTACGCCCAAAAGGCGTTACGACCCACGTCTACTTCTTCTTACCAAGAAGCAGATAAATCCAGTGACTTTAACCAACTTAGACATTAACCAACTTAGATGATAATATAGTTTTCACTTACCCAAGAAAGACCTAACTCCCAGCGTTCCCCTGGCGACTGACAGTATCATAGCTAGGGTCGACACGCCGCCCCCTGCGAAGATATAGGCTTGCTTGGCGCTGCCGCCAGCATTGGCGTCCTTCCGCCGCCTCCAGAGCGGGGCGCAGGAGGAAGCACACACGAAGATGCCGAAGACTATGCACTCCCATGCTAGCCACCCCGAATTCATGATTCTGGAAAAGAAGAGAAATAAAATATAAGAAAAAAAAATGTGTCACGAAACCGACATGCATACTTACAAATTATAAACCTTTACTATATTTCTTAAATATGATATTAGTAGTGTAGCCACCACATGAAAAAAACTAAGAAGCGAAATTTGTACGGCAACAAAAAGAACCGCAGTGCCACCTCGACGAACTAATAACGAAATCCTGCATCGCGCAAGCAAAGTTCTCCGTGCGATTTGAACACATACAACAGTCCGAATATCAACTATCGGGCAGAACCACCAGACACAACAACCGTCTGGCAGAAGGATCCTCCCCTTTTTCAGTGGAGGTGTTGACTTTACTCTCTGTACCGCATACCACTATAGTAGCAATATAAGTTTAGGAGCTAGGTTTTGATGTGTTGTCAAGGATAACAAAGACACATATTTTAAAAGACAGAAAGAACAGAGAAGGCAAAAACAAGAAATTCTGTCTATTTCTCGTTTGTATGTATGTTATTTATGCTCTAATAATAAATATCTATGAAACCATTATTTAGAATCTTCTTAAATTAACCAAAATTAAAAGGTTACCTTAATGTATAACCAACAACCTTTTACCTTTCTATCCACTAACAAATATTCTACTTAATAAAAATCTTAAATTCATTAATTGACTGACAGGGCAACATATAGCCTAAACCCTTAGCTCTAAAAGATTTTTCAAAAAGCCTGGTAGATTTCCTGGCTTCTGACCGTAACTACTGTCAAGGATCTAAAAATGACAGCCGGGACCATCGGCTTAACGAGGCGCAGAGAAATCTCCTTATGTTAAGATGGTCACCCATCCACCGACCGAACTCGAAGGTAAACCTTGAAGCTTAAAATGGGTTAAATAGAGGATAATCTATGGAAGGCCGCCATTATTGTAATTTTCTCGACTTTGACCACCCTTGAGTTTGACCCGAAATATCTGTCCGTGCACATGTTCTTAGTTCAAATATCAAAGATGGCGGCGTTTATCCATGTGTCATATGTTATTGTTCAAAACAATAGTAATTATTTCGCCCTCTATAATGGGTATGTATGTACAAAGATTATTGTCATAATTATATGTTGTGGATAAACTGTATCCGGATTATGTAAAAAATAAAAACATATAGCACACTGTTGATGTGTTTATTTGTTTCTTCGTAAATTATAAAACCGCTATCACAGAGAGTAGGCACCTAGTTTTATTAAATCAATAAAATATTTCCAGTCTCAATTTTATTTTTAAATTTTTAATCACACGAAAAGTATATAAAAGTATTATGTTTCAGGATTCGCAATTTCGTTTGGATAGCAACATCTTACTTTTTTTTTAACAATTCTTTTTGTTCATTAATACCAATCAGCCATGTAAAATTTAGAGAACTTATACTATTCACTTAATTTTCGATAGTTATTTTTCGAAGCTATTTTGTATATTGATGGTAGATACCTACATATATTGATGAGATATTTTTACTTTTTAATTTTGAATGGCGTAAGATAATTTGACAGGTACAGTAAAAATTTGAACAGTGTCTTTATTTCGAAGCAAAAGGTTCTTATGGGCGATGACGCGTGTTTGATCGTACTTAGGCAGCTATTTAGGTACCTTAGCATACAGCATAGTCACTATAAGTGTAACTCGCACTTAATCGCCATTGTTCTAATTTAATTCACATTAAACTCAACATTTTCCTTCATAAACCAACAGCTACTTATGATTAACATACGATGTCACAATATATTTTTGCATTTAGTTGGTGTTGTTATCTAAATGAGAACTATTCTAACTATTATATAACCCCACATTCTGTCAAATTATATTAAAGTATTGGTTATGTGTGCTGCGGATCAATTAGTTTTTTTTTTTTCGCGATTTCAGGGTTTTTCCCAAAGAAATCCTAAAAAGTTGTTCGAGATGATGAGCTAAACGGCTTCTTAAGAGGATTTCAGGAAGAGTTGTATATTTCAATGACATCTTATCTATTGACAGTGGCAAATCTCGTTTTAAGCATGGGAGACTAATGGCCACGACTTGTGGTCGCAGAGTGGGGGCACTATGACGTGCCAATCTTCTTCTTCATGTCGGTAACACGACAGTTGTTTAAATTTGTGTAGCCCGAAGCATTGCCACTTCCACGGCATCGTCGGAGGCAACACAGGTCACTCCGGCTGCATGTTTTGGGGCACAGAGGGCAAGATGGAAGTGGAGCATGGTTTGTGACTAGGCTCTACATCCGCACTCTGCAGTGTGATCCCATGCCATCATGTACCTATACCATCATGGTTCCGTTGTAAGACAGAGGAAGAAGAAAGACGAAGCTATACTGGATGAATAGCACTTAAATCCCTTTATCACAACGGATTGATGATGACAAAGACACGACATAGTACTGCCGCACCTTACAGCTGGCTGGAAAGAGCGACTGGACGCCATTTTAAAGAAGGAAATCAATGGAACCCATGACAATAAAACGCAAATGCAATAACACTCGTTGTTCTAATTCTATAATTTCTAAAGATCAGTCGTGATAGTTGTAAATGATAAAACAACATTTATGGATGAAAGCAGAATGCAGTGACATTGAAATAAGAATGGTTAAGTAA
>NDFZ01001375.1:0-13635 GCA_002192655.3 Mamestra configurata | reverse complement strand
ATAATCAGAGGGACACGTGGAGGAACCGTCGTGGAGCAATACGCTCCCCCTCCCCCGCAGAAACTAACCTAACCACTTGGGCTTCAAATCCCGTCTCAATGTTGAATAACTTACATTCGTGAATGATAATGAGATTACAATAGTTCTGGATTAGAGCTTATACCAAAGGCTAACATCAATTAAATTTAACTTTGTTTCCAGGTTTGTCATCAACGGTTATAGTAGACAAGGTGGGGCGCCGACCATTGCTCATATCCTCTTACCTAGGCTCATGCGTGATGCTAGCCACGACCGGAACCTACTTCTTCCTCCAAAGAGTTGTTGGAATCGAAGATGAATCCTCTAATCCTTTTCGTTTCGTTGTATTTGCTGCACTTATGTGCTCTATAATCATATCTAGCATAGGTTTCGATACTATAATCTTAATTATTTCGTCAGAAATTTTCCCTTTGAATGTTAGATCTGTTGCCATGACATTATTCACTATTTTTACAGCATTCATAACTTTTATAGTAGTAAAGGGATATCAGTTAATGGAGGATTGGACAGGATTGTACGGCGTTTTCTGGTTTTATGCCAGTATGGCTTTTAGTGGAGCAGTATTTACATATTTTGTTGTGCCAGAAACTAAAGGGAAAAGTTTGAGGGAAATTCAAATTGTATTACAAGGAAATATTTACTATGATTCTGATAATAATTTGAAGAAAGTTGCAACTACTGATGATGTTAAGGAAGATTCAGAACTAAAAGAACTGACGTAACCTGAGAGATACAGTTTTTATCTTTGATTCAAACTGTTCGATAACGTTTACTGCCTCGTAAGCATAATAAAGTTAGAGGTAAAAAACAGGATTAGCCTACCTAGCTGCAATGATTTTAGCTATCTCCAACATCTCCTCTTGATGTCCTCATGATGTAGCAGCACACTAAACCAATTTAAAGATCTACAACATACTGTGTTGTAAATTGCAGTGTCAAAAATATATTTTTCTACAACACCTGATGACTTTTAATAATTTCTGTGTTTTTCTTATGTGACGTACATTCGATTGTTTTAATAAACCTCCTATGTTACTTTGGGCTAAAGTTACGTGTTTGAAAAGGGACCGGACACCGGACGCATTTGAGTATAGAATATTTGGGAGGGTTTCTAAACTTTATCCCAGTCTAACGGTATCAAGAAATGAAGGATGTAGCAAATCTTGCTTGAGTCTTCTGGTTCTTCACTAGATCATCACTGATTGGTGATGTTTTACCCGACTGCGCCAGAAGGAGTGTTATGTTTTTCGAGTGTATGTATGTCTGTAAGTATGTATGTGAGTATGTATCTTTGACACGCTCTGTAGCCTAAACGACTTGATGCTTTTTAGCTTGAGAGGTGTCGTTTGATTCTTCTTGATTGTGAGAGTGACACTGGGTATACAGGGTGTATTTTAAACTGTGCATGGATGCCCAATCCTTATTTATTTTACTTCTACATTTATTTGATGCCACCTGCTTTAGAATGCTTGAAAAGTGACTTGTTCGAAACTTTTTAATTGTTTTTGGCGGCGGATTTTTTGACACAAGTATTTGTTTTATGGTGCCAGAAATAGAGTGAAAATGTATAAGGGAAATCCTGATTGAGTTAAAAGAAGTTTTGTATGACGCAATTGGTGAGAAGATAATGTCTTTAGTTGTGTATGAAGTTGCGATGATTGACAGTCAAAATGTTATAAGTGAAAGAAAAAGCGGCCAAGTGCGTGACGGGCCACACGCAGTGTAGGGTTCCGTAGTTGCACGTCACAATTGCGAAGTACATTTCATAGGTTGGTCAACTAAGTAAACTATTCACAGCGAAGTAGACATGGAACGAGTAATTCGTTACCTTGTATACTTAGCTGTGAATAGTTTTCCTTTTAAATTCATTATATATGAATAATTTTACGTCTCTAAAAAACACCGTTTAGCTGGCAGACTACACTTGACATCTTGATTGTATGGATTGACAGCTCACCTCGTATTCACTTCACCCAAGCTTTCACTTCGACATGTTTACAAAATCGACCGGCTGGTAACTTACATGAAATTGGAGTATTACTCAAGATGAAAGGTTTTTCACAATGAAGAGAAACTTATCAGCTTCAGATGAAAAAGCCCTTTTTTAAATAAGCTGTAGTTACGTATACATAAAGCTTTTTTTTTTTTTTTAATTTAATATGGGTTTGCTCTTGACTCTAGTCTAGGTCATAGATGACGGAGACAAAGTCAAAGCTTTTAGAAATAGTTCTATTATAAGTTTTTTTTTATTTATTTAATATGGGTTTGCTTTGCCAGCGCGCTATAGAAAGAAGCATGCTTTTTTTTTTTTAAGGATGGGAAATCATCAAATGACTTCTTCCGCTCTGGGTGGAGCGGAAGGGCGTGTCAGACTCTTACTGACTAAAACCCATCCGTGTTCCTTCTAAAGCCCTTTGCTTTCCAGGGCCGCGGTGACTCTTTCGAACAAATTCCGCAACCCTGGCAGGCTCTGGCCCTAGCGGGCCCCGTCCTCTTTGCTGACATCTCTTTGAGGCGCGCGTGAAACACAACGCGCCATCGACCCGGGCCTGGTGGTGATCGGACAGCGAACCACCCAACGCTCGAAAATACAAAAATAATAGACGCAGAACGACACGCACAACAGCAAAAATGGAGATGGGCTGGTCACATCGCCCGCAGTATAGACAAGAGATGGACTAAACGAGTCACTAAATGGAAGGGACCCAGTGGAAAAAGGAACAGAGGAAGACCCAAGGATCGATGGGTCGATGAAATTAAAAACACAGCCGGCGAAGACTAGATGACAAAGGCGGCAAATCGAAAAATAATGGAAACAGTTGGAGGAGGCCTATATCCGAAGAGGAGCCATGCCCTAAACACACCTTTTTTTATCTTTTTTATTCAATTTGTAGAAATATATTGTAGTTTAAACTCAATGTAATGTGCATGGAAATAAAAGGCTTTATTATTATTATTATTATATGGGTTTGCTCTTGACTCTAGTCTAGGTCATAGATACCAGAGAAAAAGTCGACGATGGAGCGAGCTTACCCAGAAGAAGCCTGTTCACTCTAATTTTGAAGAGATTAGGGTTGTATGCGTTCGGAAACACAGACGCAGGCAGAGAGTTCCACTCCTTTGCTGTGCGCATTATAAAAGACGTTTGGAAATTTATTTGAATCCTTTGCCTACTCCTCACAGAGGAGCTCACGCTTGTCCCAGTTGTGAGTCAGTCAAACACTGATTGATTATGCTATTATTATGCTATGCAAATTTCACAGGCCTCTTGTGACGACCAAAGTGTGTCCGGTAAACTAATTAAGTACTTACAAATCTGTAGGGTGATAAATGAAAATGGAAATAATATATATATATATATATATATATATATTATTATTTCTTCCTTATATCACTGGATCTAAGGAAGAAAATGAAAATCACAAAGACAGATTTACATTTTTTATTCACAACTATATAATAACATAAAACAGTCAAAAAGCTTTAAAAAAACCACTGACCGTGGTGTGATTCGAGTACAACCTATTGACATGATAACCCGGCAAAAATCCAGGAAAATTCGTCGCGTTCCATGGAACACGCTGCTTTGGCGTTCGCTTTTTTCTGCCGAGTTCTACCTTGAAAATACAGCACTTCTGCGTTTGCAGCACATATAGGTACGCCCATCAAAGCCGGCACGAGAAATTAAACCAATAATATTTTTTTTTTTTATTATGAGGCAACTAAGGCCCATAGATAAAATACACAAATGAAACATACAAAAAATAAACTAATACATATTAATCTTGCAATATGTGTATAGTTTATTTTTAAATGGGACATGGAGCGAAAACATTAAGCAATTTCCGAATATATTCCTTTCTCACAATAGTGGAAGCATGTCACGTTCCTGTCGCTTTTTTTACGTCACGAAATTAAAAATAATAAAGTGCAAGGAAAATAAAAACATTTTACCCCTTTTCTAAAAAATAAACTATCCTATTATCAAACTTCAGAGTTACCTAGTCACGTTATAAAATTCATATAAAATTCTTAAGTACCTGTAGTCATCTACGTAGTAAAGAATATAATAGTCAGAAAAAATAATTGTTTACAACTTTCGATAACAATTCCCAGTAAATTCAAACTTCTACATTGGCAGTTTAGCTTTTAGACTTGACTTTATTTTTTGTTACTTTATTTATTAAAAAAAAATCAAACCATGCGTTTAGTTTTAATACTGATTCGCAGATTCTTAACTCAAATTTTCTATAGAAAATTTAAATTTAGAATTTGCGAATCCGTAATCTTAAGATTTTTTTTACATAAGGCTGCTAATGAAAAATTTTCTCTTTAGAAATCTGTCTAACCGCGGTATGAGGAAGCGGGGTACTACATTTTGTTTGACTTTGTCAATGACTAGTCACATTCTTCGTTAAGGTAATCAAAAATTAATTTCCCTGACATTACAACAATAAAAGCCTTATTTGGTTACGCTTACCATACATGGAGAAAATAAAGATTTATCAAAGTCACTTAGTTAGGTACTAATATCATGAAAGTACGTACTTAAAGAAACTACGCGGTCACCTTACATTTTTCAGACAGAAGCAAATCGGTAATCAATTTATTTATTCGTACTCAAACATGGGTCGAGTGGATCCATATATGTTTAACATATAGTATGTGTATACCGCATCATAATTTTGTTTCAACTTTTATATTAGGTACCTATTTATATGGATAACATTTTATTACGAAATTTTTGGATAAAAACAGGTTTAGAAAAATCCATGACCTACTATTGTTTTTTAAACCTATTTTTATTCTGGTATTTGTCATCTTAGCTGTAATTAAAGCCTCTTTAAATAAAACTCTTTACTGCATCGCCATCTAGCGGTTAGAGGAAAGCTACTCTATAAATTTTCTTATAATTTCTTTTGGAATAAAATAGCAGCAGAAAAGAGTAAATAGATAATATTTTTTATATAAATATGGAATAGATTCTAGCACCAAAGTCGTTTTTCTAAGTATATCACATTATCTTAATTTATATAGAAATTCAAAGACTTGTTATAAAAATGCTTCGCCTGTGGAATTGTCATCTTTATACTAATAAATTTTATCCTTAATTTCAGCCATCTAGGGCCCATAAAATAAAATACATAAAACAATAACTCAAGCAAGCAATCTAAAACTCTTTGGATATGAACTAATATTTGTTTAGAAGGCTACGCAATTTGGTTTAATCTATATAATAGTAAGGTAAATAATGACTTTTCAGTTTGCTAAATAACAGTTGTTTAAAATACTACTTACTAACTTAAACTAGAAACTCGAAACTCTCAATATACTTTCGTTGTTTCACGTCCAATATTATTAAACAAAATATTAAAAAATTAAACTTAAGTTTTACTTAAAATAATAAACGAATGAAATTCATCATATATCTTTAAGTAGGTAATATCGACATTTAGTATAATCTAAATAAAAGGTACGTACTTGTTTGTGTAAAATTTAGTGTAATTTTAGTATGTACTTGGTGTTCATATACACACCGTAAAATAACAGAGAAAAAAGAGTCACACTGAACAAGAAAAAAAAAGAACGCGTGTATATATAATTGTATTCTGCATAAAGCATGCAATAATAACATCTTAATCGATAGTACCCTTCAGGGTTACCAAAATAAACTATGTAGACAATAATATATATCTATGCAACATTAGCAAGTAAATGCTATCGAGATTTCTTAGTGTGAGATTGGTGCATTTCCTAAATTTAGACAGTCTTAGTTTAAACTTATTTTTAAACTTTACTATGAAAGGCAAACTTGGGAAATATATTTGGAGAATTAGACATAAAAAGCCACTAACATATATGACAGATAACTTACGGAGATTTCAGTAAACATACTCATACAGACTTAATATAACTCCTAATATTTTTACGAGATTACAACTGAAATAATAAATCTAATTCAAGCTTCCTTTGAAAGATCTTTCTTTTTAAGCTCCTCCATTTCAGTGCCTTCTTTATTTTCATCATTCCTTGATACAATGTTTCCCAATCTATCATCGAGAGCTACATCGTCATAAGCGGCCCCTTGCAACTCTGCCTGAATATCTCTCAGATCTTTACCTTTCGTTTCTGGGACCACGAAGTAACTAAATGCACTGCCAAGGAATCCGAAACCAGCAAAAATCCAAAATACAGTTGTATAACCACATAAATTTTTGATTCGGTACCCTTGACTATTACCGAAACCTAAAGCAGCGCCGTATACGCCTAGACAGGTCATAGCAATCGCTTTAACGTTGATAGGAAATATTTCAGCGGGTATGATGCTAATGAGAGAATTGAAACCCAAAATGGAGATGACGTTGGCGAGAATGATACCGACGAATGGTATGAAGCTGATGGTTTTTAAAGTATCAGTGCTGACTTGGATGATATCTTGGAGGAAGAAGTAGAAACCGACGGCGGCGAGCGAGGTGGCCGTGCCGAGGTACGAGAACACCAGGAGAGGCCGCCGACCCACTCGGTCAACCAACACCGAAGACATCATACCTGCAAGACAAGATCAATAGATCTGCTTAATAAAGATCTTAAAATTAATTCATTGACTGACAACAGATATCCTAATCCACTGGGTCAACAGTAACGGTGCAAGATTTTCTTCTTCTTTTCTTAACCGGTTCACAGTCCTATGAACCACATGTGGTATTTCCCAATTGTTTACTAATGCGTCTGCTGTGCAGACAGTAAGCCTATTAAAATAATTATGAAGAGCAGAATTATTTTTAAAGACATCAGACTCTACAAATTCACGAACAAAAGCAAATGTGGCTCCAATCCATATGGATGATCGATCACAAATAATCACAATAGATTCGAAAACCCTCACAAAGATTACCATACTACACAAAATTTAATATGAGAACTGGGTTACTTACTAGCAACGAAGATAACTGCAGCAAATATGATGGTCACTAGGGAATCCTTAATGTCCAGTTTGGTATCTTTAATGATCAATACCAGAAACTGCTTCAACAATGTGGCTCCAGTCAAAATCTGCGTTAGTTTCAGTACTGGAATCAAGAAGGATTATGTCTCAATACTCTGTTTTAAGAATCATGATCCGGATCATTAGTCAAAATTCTCTGAAGGAATTTCCACGCAACAGATAATGTTGATAATGAAGCTTTTATAAGTGATGTGAATTAGAATAAAATAAATGAATCAAGAACCTTTTATTTTAAATACAGAATTAAAAAGTGTACTAAATTTATAGTTATACCTACAATTATACATTCGATGAAAGAAGCAAATCTTGTATGGTCTGATAAGACAGAGAACGTTGTACTGTTGTACGTTATTGTAGTGATGTACGGATATCGACTTACCTGCAGCTATTATAATGGCTTTCCTGTACTGCACTCCGACAAACAATTCTTTTACTGAGCTGGAGTGTTTCATTTCATTTTTGACATTCTCCCGCAAAGCCAGAAGTTCCTCCTCCAAAGCCTGTAGAAAAAACACGTATTATTATAGTCCGACCTCAGGTACACCGGGAACTCAGAATACAGAACTAACCAGAAATAAAGTTCAATCATATTTGTACGCAGCGCAATGTGTCCAAAATAACTCCCCGCCCGCGATTCACCCACCCGCGTAATGTTACCAGCGCACCATGGCATTACCTCTTTTAGGTTTCTTTGTAACATGACGTTTCAGCTACTGTTGGTAGCTAATTTGACGGTTGGTTAAAGGTAGATACGGGCCGTAAGTCATTTGATAAAAACATTAAATAAGTGAAAATTATGGATTTGATTTAATTTCAAAGTAACTATCTCTGATCGGATCTGATGATTGATTCTGGAGAAGAACAGTGAAACTTCTCAACGGATGGGAATAAATAAATACATAAACATTGCAAAAACTTTTTTTGTGATTGTTACCAAAACTAAATAGAATAAAATTAAAAACATAAAAAACAGACCTCTTGCGCGTAGTGCTGTTGTTATTTGGAAGTCTTTTTATTTTTTGTTAAAATATATTAACTAGGTTTTGAGAAAAATGAAACCGATCGAAATAGCCCGAGTCGACGAATTACTTAAAAATACAGCTTTTGAAATGGCCTTATATTAAACTCGCGACGGATGTAAATTATACAAATGTATATATGTTACCGAAAAATTGCAAACGCCGTAAGATTATAAAATATGTCGTGAAATTGTAAACTATCTTTTCTTAATAAGACACGGATGTATTGGAAACTATTGAATTTGAGGATTTATAGTAAACAAAATGATTTTTTCATAATACATCGAGAAATTGCAAAATAATAAAGATTTATTACAATCTTATTGAGTCTGCAATTTTTCGGTGACATATACACAAACCTTCTTTGTTTATCGCTCTTTCTATTAGTGAAAACCCTATTAATATCCGTTGCGTGCTTTCTAAAATAAGTAAGCAGAGATACAGAGGCAGACATCAACTTCGATTTATACTTGTATAGTACAAGTTAGATACTAAAGGTGTAAATGCAATGCAAAACTTGACTAATATCACACTGACTAATATTTCTCATCTTTACTAATATCATGGTGACATATACCTTTAGGTACGTATCCCATGTCCAAGACAAATTACCATCTCATCCTTATATCCCCTCAATATCCGAAGTGATTTTCTAGCCTCCGCCACGTTGCCTTTTCGAAGGAAAAAATATGGCGTCTCCGGTATCCACCAGCAGACGAGGCCGTAGAACACAGGCAGGACAAGCATGATGTAGTTCAGGCCGTCGTAAGACAGGAAGGGCCCCGCTGTCATGACTACAAGGTTCCCGAATTTGAACATAAATCCCGAGATGAGTGAGAGTGTACCCCTCACGTTTTTGTCTGCTATTTCCGAGAAGTAGTAGTTGACAACCTAAGGAACAAAAATAGAAATGATTAATATTGCAAATGGTGTTGTTATGTTGGTAGTCCAGCGACGATATGAGTAGACAACATTGTTATCATCGCGGGTAGAACCTGGAGGAGACTAGCACAGGAACGAAGGAATTGGCGAAGTCGGGCTGTTAATGATGATGTTGAAGAAATGGCATTGAAGTTCTAGAGCATTTAAAACATTGTTCATACAGTTCGTAGGACCATTACGTCTGTTTCCAGAGCCCCTTTAACTTCATCGTCATGTCATCTTCCTACGTTTATCCCAATATACAACATGTAACAGAATAAACGCAATACCTCTTAAGGGGTCATTGTACTCATCATTATGAACAACTTTGAAATCGCGAAAAAACAGCTGCTCTATATACATACATTTCTGTGCGCATATTCCGATTTCGGGATTTTACAGGAGGTATTATCAACTCTATGTTACTTACTTCCACGAACATTAGGTAAATATAGTCTACCTATTCCGATCTCTGCTAATTGTGTATCTTTCAACTTCATCATTATCATCATCAACCTATTTCGACTCACTGCTGCGTATGTGCCTCTCTAGTGCTATTTTTCTCTGTCTCGGGCTAATCTTGCATATATATGTATGACGGTGACCCTTAAATTAAAGGAACTAGAAACATTTTTCATCAAAATCGTTTCAGAAGTTAAAAAGATTTGGACCAAGCTGTTATTGTGGAATATGGAAACAGTTAATATGTATTTAAGTTAAAAGGTTCATACGGTTGGAAGATAGGAATAAGTCAATTTTGCCGCCCCTTGTTTTTTGCCGCTCTGGGCAAATGCCCGGCTTGCCCCCCCTTAGATCGGGCCCTGCTAAATCCACAAATACATGCTCGACGTTTTTACATTCATTTGAGCAAGGTCGAAGATATAGGCCATTATAACTTAGGACTTATTGCTCGAAATCCAAAATGTTTAATGAAACTTGCTCATCGAACATCAACGTACGTTGTATGTACCTATATGGTGCACGTAGTACATGTAGAAGTAGACGAATACAATGAGGGAAACTTACCGTGCTAACCATGCCTGTTCCGCAGTTCCATAAAAACGCCGTGATCCACACTTGCCACGTTTTCACAGCCAACGTTAATATTACCTGAAATACATACATATGGATTAATACAGACTTGAATAAAAAGTACAACGAACGTTTTACCTATAACGGGAACATGCAGGAAAGACGAAAACAGAGATTTGACGAAGTCCCCTAAAGACGTTTTTCCCTTAAGAAAGTTAGTGATATGATGAAATAATATTGTTGAGATATTTAAAGTATCTATTCATTTAGATGGCATAATTTAATTTAGAATAGGGAGGTAAACTGAAACTCCATGATGATCTATAGTTGACAAAGTAGCTATCGGAAAATGGCGCCACGTGTTATTCTCCTTGTTGATGAACTGTCATCAATTCCTTACAGGACTAGGTACATGAAGTCGTTGGTGCAAAGTTGCAACCACAGTGTGGTTCTATGTTCATAGGTATAACTGGTTGTCCTCAAGCTTAAAGCTTTTATCGCGAGTAAAGGGCTTGAAGAGATTGAAATAGGGAATGAAAGTTTGTATGGGAGTCCGTCACTATTGAAGATAAAACCTTTGTATTGAGGCACTTGATAAAAAATAAATAAACATAATATTAAAGCGTTTTTGAAAAATTAGGACATTAAAAATAAAAATGGCTGCCCAAAGTAACTAATCCACGCGGACGAAGTCGAGGGCAAAAGATAGTTGTCAATAAGTTAAAAGCCATCCTGTACACATCAGTTAGCTACTTTCCTATAGGTAAATATCAAGTTATCAATGATGGCGGAAACTGAGATGGTGTACGAAAGCCTTTAGCAGTTCAATAATTATTCATTAGATTTTAAGTCTTTGGCTTTATAGCATTTTTGCCTGCCATTCGGCGTCCCTTATTTTATCGACCATTGTATCAATTGGCAAGTATAACTGAACAATTGACCGTGCCAATGACTCAACCAGACGATTGTAAATTTTAATTTATCCAAGTGTAATTCGATACCTAACCAGAATTAAAAAGATGATAGTGTGAGTTGAATTTGAACGTTTTTAAGTACGAGAATTTGCCTTCAGGTCTGGGAAAGTTTTGGTACATCCCTACTTTTTATCGTAACTAGCGAAATTTATTCTGATAACGATCAGGGTTGGACTGGCCATTAATTCGAGGTGACGATTGTCAGCAGGGCTCTCGCCTACGTGGGCCCCACGATCCTGGCTTGCGGGGCTTACCGCAAGACAAGCAGTAGATAAGAGGCCCGTGCCGCCTAGGGCCTGGCTCGTACCGAAGACTCATGTCGAAGGCGAATGTTAGCGACTTAATAAAGGCAGGATAAAGTTGATATTCTTATGATGCGTTTACTTTACTTTGCAAAACTGAGTCGGAGTGCTGTGTATAATCTAGCCCTTCGCTCTACGTACCGATCCAATTATGTAAGGCAGTGTGCTCGCCAGAATAGTGGATCGCCTCCCGAATCTGTCTGCAATGTAGCCGGTCGAGAGAGAACCTACTGCGAATCCGACTGGGTTGAGAGACACCATCGTTAGCGTCGCGTCCTGGAAAACAAATGAAGAGAATTTTATTATTTACACACTTATAATAGAAAATAAATATAGTTACGCCCTAAGTAGCCAAAGAGAGAGGAGCACAAAGATACTGCTTATTTCAAAATAATTTTCTTTCAGCAGACCTGCGACAGATGATTAGGATGAGAAACGTTTACACAGTATGAAGGGATGGATTTTTCAAACATAGAAGTTCCCAGAAATATTTTTAATACTACTACAGTTTCTGCCAGCGACTTCGTCTGCTCGAAATTTAGAACTGGCTCCATAGAGAAATTAAAAATGTATAAGCCTACTAATAGTCAAATGTGAAACTTAAATCCATCTTCGTAGTACCCCGCGGTTTTACCCAAAGCGCCATTTCTTAATAATTCTTTTTAGCCCTTTGATTTTTACTCGGCTCCTAAGGGTTATACCGTAATGTAAAATGTCTATTCTAGCCCCGGAAATACTTCGACATGTTTCTAGTCTCCGGGTGCTTGTGAATCTTGCCCGCTAACAATTCCAGCCCCGGAAATACTTCGACATATTTCTGATATCATTGTACTTGTGAATCTTGACCGGTGACAATTCCAGCTCCGGACATACTTCCATATGTTTCTGGTCTTCTGGTACATGTGAATCTTAACCGCTCAAAATTCCAGCCCCGGAAATACTTCGACATATTTCTGGTATCCTAGTACTTGTGAATCTTAACCGCTCCACATAAACAGTCGAAATAACAACAAATAATGAAAACTACATATGAAAGGGCCTCATTTAAGAAACGTGCTTTATACTGAGGGAACAAAAGTATCCGTCCACTTATATGTACATTTTCACAATCATTAGCTTGCCCATCGCCATGTGTAAACAATTAGAATTACCTACTAGTACATTGGTGTGTATTTTCCGGGATATGGGATGACGCACCACTTACCGATAACTGGTCTTAATATAAATCAACTTTGTTGCTATTAACACTAGTGCAGCGTAATTTTCATCACCTTCAACTAATTTTCCAAGCATTACGTTAAGTCAAAAGCACTATTTATGCAAAATCATTTATTTGAAAACTCCTTGGAAGAAAAAAAAACATATCTTCCCTACATTTAGTCGCGTTGTACCGAACAGCGGATTTCCGAAGTTCCGTGCATTCCAATGACAAAACAAACCGGCGTGCCATAAACCGAAAAAAACACGTTTCTTGTATGCGAGAACCTTATAATTTTTAATTCAAGTAATTTAATTGTTATTAAAAAAACTTATATTATGTAAAACTTATATTTGAAAAGAGTAACTATGGAGTTTCTTGTCCGTTCCTCTCCATAAGAATCTACTTTGTGCGAATGGACAACTACAGTCACTTGTGTTTTAATTTTAAACTGTAAATTTGACGTTCAAAAGTGCTTTTTAATGGTCTAGTTGAAATAAATTAACTGACTGACATTATTTGTCGTTATAGCGGCAATAGAAATACACACTGAAAATTTTACTGCCTACCTATTACGGTTCTTGAGATACAGCTCGCTGACAGACAGACGGCCTTTGGGTACGGAACCCTAAAAACAGAACTCCTAAAGGATCACTCGTATATCAGTCTGACGGCTCGTCTGTCCAACCATTTATTTAAGTAATAAGAAATCAGGCAGTAAGTTAAATACATTTTGTTCGAAGGAGTTACCGCGGCCCTGGAACGTAAAGGGTATTTAATGCTAATTTAAATCAATATCTTTGCACGACTGTCACGTAGGTAATGTAGGAAGTTATATCGTCATCCATTTACGAAGAAATAGAATTGTCTCGTTTTTACGACCGCCGAATTAGCTATGGTAAGTACCTACGTCCTATATAAACTATCCCTTTAGCATACAAAAGGTCGATTATATACTGCCTGTATATAATCGACCAGAATAAATGTCGAGCCTATCCCCAGTACAAGAAACTTTTCGACTAAATAAATTATTGTAAAAGAGGCGGTGAGACGAGCCACTTTGCAGAGTAGTTCATTTTATTTTATTTTTTTTACTTTATTGGGACATAAAACAGTTACACATTACAACAAAAGGTATGCCTGA
>NDFZ01001374.1:0-13635 GCA_002192655.3 Mamestra configurata | reverse complement strand
GAGTTAGGATATTAGGAACGCTCGCATGTCTATGGGGACATGGTTCCTGATTTGACACATTTTTGGCAGGTAGTTTAAACTTGATGGTCGACCAATCGATTGTAATACGTCATTGCTTTTTTAAACACAAAATAGGAATGTCCTAGGTCCATGAAACAAGAAGTACCTACATTTATTTATTTGTTTAGACTTCATGCACATAGGTACCTACAAAGGCGGACTTAATGCTGCTAAGGTAATTGTGAGCACTAAACATTACTCTTATAACTGAGCAGACAGACACACATATTGTCGAATACAGGGACAAATTATTTTATTATTTGAATATGTGGTTTGCTTTTTGTTTTTCTTATGTACCTTGCTGCGCTGGCAATATCTACTATGTTCTTGATTGTGGGTTTAGTTATCTACCTAGTTTTAGGATAAGGAAAAGGTAGGAACCTTTTTTGAAACTACGTAGCTTTCCTTGGTCTCTATCTGATGTCGATGTCACCGGAAAATTGCAAACGGCGTATGATTGTTAAATAACCCGTGAAATTGTAAACTATTTTTTTAATAAGACACGGATATATTGGAAACTATTGAATTGATATATTGGGAACAATACGTATACAAAATGAGTTTTTCATAATATATCGCAAAATTATTTTCTAATAAAGATTTATTACAATCTTACGGAGTCTGCAATTTTTCGTTGACATCGATACTAATATAGATAGGTACTTATTGGCTTGTGAAAGGGTACTGTTGTTCAATTAAATTAGGTATCATTATCAACAGTTGGTCATGAAATAAAACCTCTATCTTAAAAATGTTGTTATTTGTAATTAAGAATTGTATTAATTAATTCTGCAATATTTAAACTTGTTTTAAAGAAAGGTAATGATAGTAATGTGTCAATGCTCAGCTTTCAACCGTTATTCGCATAATTATCTTGTCTACAAACAAGTATAATCAAGCTTGACGTGTATTATAATAATAAAATTAAATTGCATAACAATATTCGTAATTATCGACGCCGGATTATTAGTTTATGTCATGATAAATGTGAAAAATCACATTTGCATTTAGGCGCGATTGTATATGCCTATTAAGCCTCGGCTGCATAATATCGTAATTTCAAGTAAAACAAGTTTAAAAACAAGCATTTTCTACGTTAATCGGTTGACATTGTTTTTTAATAAGAAATTAACAAGTTTATACACAGTTAAAGTTTCATTGGGTCGCGTGGAGGTTGATAGTGAGTGCACTAGTTCCGATTGCGTTAAAGGAAGTAGGTGCAAGGTCTGTGCCACCGTCATCCTTCCTTCCGCTATAAGATTATCATATCCTAATACCATACCTACGTAGGTACTAGAAATTATTCACAGTATAACTGCGACATTCACCTATATCGATAACGCAAAAAAAAGTCGTGTTAATAATACGTTTTGTCAAACTCTGATTCGTTACTCGGTAATTATTGCACGATTGCATGCAATTTGAATGTTTTAGTATATTTAAACGTAACTTATATTTGACCAATTCGGTTTCAATGTTGGGTCGAGGGCATACGAATGAGTTTACTCGGTGTGGACATTCTGTCTGTCTCATAATTCATTTAAAGTTATCATTATTTGCATGAGCCAATATATTATAGATTGATTAGTATTCATTTTTGGAAACGGAGACGTTTGTTGACGCACGTGTGACGTTAGGTATGCATTGATAAGCAGGATTGCCTCCGTCACGACAAAGCCAACTATGTCCTGGTTGATAACAAAATTGGGAGGTTAGGTCAAGAAAGATGGTAGTTGAATTAATTAATTATTTAATCAATTTTATTGTCTAGTAAAAACACTACTTATACAAAGGCGGACTTAATGTCTAAGGCATTTTCTACCATGCAACCTTAGGGTGGTGCATAGACAGAACATGTCAGGCAAAGTCAAACAGAATAGAAAATAAAACACAATAATAAATGATTTTTTCAATTGTGTACAACTTAGAAGACATATCTAACTACCAGCGTAGCTTTTTAGGTCTTTTCTTAATTGCTTCGGAGCTGACTCTTCCGGGTTCCTCATCAAGACAATCCCAAGTTTTCTTTTGGTCAGCGTTAAGTCGTTGTGTGTGGGATTCTTTAGGTAACCTTTCCGTATAAGACTGATTGATTACTAAGGCTAAATTTAATTCGTTTGATATGATTGATATTTTCATATATGTATCCACACTATTGGGCACGTCCGAATGAAAAAATGGATCTCTTGTACAGAACCAATTTATTTGAAATTTGNCCTTTCCGTATAAGACTGATTGATTACTAAGGCTAAATTTAATTCGTTTGATATGATTGATATTTCCATATATGTATCCACACTATTGGGCACGTCCGAATGAAAAAATGGATCTCTTGTACAGAACCAATTTATTTGAAATTTAGTACACATATGTAAGAATTACCGGAATATTGATAAAATCAATGCAGGTTGATACCAACTCTGCTTATGGGGCATAGCCTTTCGCAGAGGGTGACTGGTTGTCACCATTGATTCCACTGATATTGGAGGTCCACAGTTCTTAGTTGGTATCAGTAAATATATTTATTTGATGTTCTTTGTTACGTGTGGATCGCTGGAGTAGGTTCATGAGTAACGTATATTTTACATTAGTATGACATTCTTTTTCTCTGTCTCGATAGCGTCCGAGAAATTTAATATTATACCTAATATTGTAAATTATAGATGTAAATCCCATCTGGATGAATGTGAATTGTCACATTAACTGTTTTATTAACCACGATGTGCCGTAGCTTTTCTATCGGTTTTGCCCCGGCAGAGCTTCGGCATGACTGCGTTATTGATGAGCGCAAGTGGCGCATAGTAATTTTTAATAACATAATTGTTTATCGCAGGCCATGACTTAAGCTGCTTCTATAGAAGCAAACGCACCCCTGTTGATCCACATCCACTTATAGGTAGGGACGTCTTATTAGGTATAGGTAGATTACGCTTGACTCTTCCAAAGACTTGGAATAGATTATTGCGAGGTATTCCTCTTATCCTCTACTCGCAGGGGCTTAGCTCATGTCAGGATGACCTCCTTGGCTGCAGGTCTCTGGCAGACAAGGTAGATCTTTGGAAGCGTCTAATAAAAGTAAAAGAGTACCTATTTGAATTAGGAATGTAAAAATATGATTTGTTTTTATATGGGACTCCTGTACCAGCGCTTGTATAAGGCAGATGCCGAATAAATTACAAAGTTAAATCTCAAACGTGGTTTTATTTATAATGATAATATCAAGTAATAGGTACTAGCGTGAGGCCCGTTAGTGTTACAATATATAATATAAATAAGCGGAACGTAAATAAATAAACTTTAGGAGGAAAACAAAAGTTTTTCATACTGTACCTAAACGCAAAATTATGTACAAACGCGTAAAAAAACAAAATAAATCATTGGGCATCTGTACCTACGCGTTATCATTTTTATACGCATTTATACATTATTTCGCGTCTAGTTGTTTAAAAGTATTTAACTTTCGGTTATTTGTACATACTGTACCTTGAAACATAATTATCAAATGAAAGGGAGTTATTGTGAGGGTCTTAATAAAAAAAAAATATAAAAAATAAGACATAGATCAAAATTTACCGTTACTACTGAGCCTACGAATCTCAGTCTCGAACTTGACCAGATTTTTTTTTTTTTTATTCATCTGCATTCTAAGCTAAACGCAACAATCGACAATAAACGAATGTGTCGACTAGTTTGAAGGGAAAACTCACACGAAACCACATTATTTCGTTGACAATCAGCTGCATTGTCTCAAACTTATTTGAGACAATCGAAATAGCCATAATGCCCAATGAACTTGGCATAATTCTGTTCTTATTAGGTAATAACGTTTTTTTTTCGCGGTTCGAAGTCATGCTTGAGTGGCAGATCGGCAAGGTGAAGGATTTTGGAGTATGCCTATGATGTTTGATGTACCGTGTCGAAGTGTTTGATGGTAAATATTTGTAGCGGAATAGGGTCATCAATGAAGATCGATGTGACAGTTTATTGAATTTTAGTCAATGATGTTTTATTACCAGTGATCGGATAATCGGGCGCTAATATACCTAAACTTCACTTTTATTTCCACGAAAGTATTATACGGACATGCTTTTCAGAATCCCAGAATCGTTCGAAATTCCTGAGATTGCTAATAATGCCCGCATACAAAATATAGTTAGAACTCGTTGTGAACTATCATTGTTATTATTTTAAATTTAAAAAGCCGATTCTAATGGAACTTTTAATTTACAATGAAAGTTTTTATGATTTTCCATTTGGTGGTTAATTTGATTAAGTATCTTTATTTTATTCAAAATAAAGATACTAAATCAAAATAACCAATGCTCACTGCTATAATTTCATTAAGTTTGATATAGTTGTTTTTATAAAATTGTTCAATTTCGGGAACCCGGGATTACTTATTTATTCAGAAAGGAATGTCCACATTATTATTTCACAGGAAGAAGTTTAGCTATATAAGCGCCCGATTATCCGATCACTGTTTATTACAAACCCCATGATATAGGTACCAATGTTTTTTTTTTGAGAGGAATAAGAAAAAAGTAAAACATCGTTATAAAAGATGGGAAACACCGATGACAGTCTCATTGGTTTAGTAGCCACAAGTGTGACTGTTAAATGGAAGGCCCTAGTTTTGATTTCCTGACCGGGAAGTGTAATTTTAGTTTCCATTGGGACATTCTCAGTTGTAGTTAGTTAATTTCTTTGTTTCAGAAGAGTAGTTATCTGTATACAGTAGGTAGAATGGAACTATGTTAAGAGGTTTTACGGCATTTTTTAGGTTTGCGTGATTGTAATAGATACTTACAGGTACAATGTGGTTGTGGGTCACTCCTTATCTACTAAGCAATTAAATTGCCCCAATACCTAGATTCCTAAGAATAGTAAAATGGGAAATCCGTCCATTGTGAGCTGAAATGGCGTGACAGCGACATCGCATGAATTAATGTTAGCCCTAACTAATTTGTGTGAAACCAGGTTAGTTTCAATTTCCACGCTTTTATATTAATAATTCAAACAGTTTAAAATGTTAATGAATGACTGATTGGTTACAATATGCATTGGTAATTTCACTTTTTATTTTTTAAGGATGGGAAATCATCCAATGGCTTCTTCCGCTCTGGGTGGAGCGGAAGGGCGTGTCAGACTCTTACTGACTAAAACCCACCAGTGTTCCTTCTTAAGCCCTTTACGTTCCAGGGCCGCGGTGACTCTTTCGAACAAATTTCGCAACCCTGGCTGGCTCTGGCCCTAGCGGGCCCCGTCTTCTATACTGACATCTCTTTGAGGCGCGCGTGGGACACAACGCGCCATCGACCCGGGCCTGGTGGCGATCGGACAGCGAGCCACCCAACGTTTGCCTAGTAGGTAATTTCATCTGAAACAGTGACACCTAACTTTTATTTTTATGCTAGGTTCGTTTTCTAGGTAATTCTGTTTAAATGTTTCGTAAAACTTTCGTTTTTGTTATTTACACCTATCCCGCTGTCGTCGGCACAAGCCAGAATTTTTTACGAAAAAATTCTGGCTGTCGTGGTGATAAGTCCACTCTTTAAGCAGTGACTAAGGAGGCGCCACGGCGTACCCACCTTCCGACTGACGAAGGATATTCGCCGAACACGTTTGTTTCGGGAGTTACTTGTTTCGGATTCGGCGGAAGGACCCGCCCGAGTGTGCAAAAAAGGGTTTCCAATTTAACTATCACACTAAAACAGATAAATTGTAGACCAGAGAGCAGACTGGTCGCCAGTTTATGTCAGTCCAGAATTTCTCGGAACGCACGGAGATATTATAGAATAGAAGATTTTGATTCGTTTAATTGCAAGAACAAATGTTCATTTGACAATTTATCGAGAGTTTACAATCTCTCAAGATATTTTGTAATCTTACGTCGTTTGCAATTATCCGGTGACATTTTCATCTTTCTTATAGGATGGTTATAGGTATTTATCTACACATAAAGAAATTCAAAAGGTCCAAGATCTACATGCGACTACAACCCTAGATCTAGCCGATTTAAAACGGAACTAGATATCCTAAGGTTACCATTTCAGACATTTAGCCTTACGACAGTCTGGCATTGTCGCTTTACAAAAAGACTTTTTAATTACTGCCAACTCACTCGCAAAGGTTTACTTACCGGACCATGGATGTATTAATTAGGTCGATGTCGATCTATTTTTACCCAAGTTCAATGTTTGTGGCGACTGTAAAAAATATTAACTTTTACGTCAGTATATAACTGTTTCGCAAATCGAAGGCTGGAACATCCAGTCGCGTAGTAAGGTCCTAGGTTTTTGTACTGTTCATTGTTGGTTTTAGTTTTTTTAGGATGTTCTATGAGATTTTTTTTTATATTAATCTGTCTGACTTGTTTTGTATTTTGTGGTCTGAAACGACTTCTGAGCATAGAGCGATGGGTCTGGCGTCAGCTCGATACCTAGAATGCGGTAGTGTTTTGTTACGAGTATCTGATTATATTATGGACATGTGAATTCTCCCAATACTCACGTACGGTGCACAAACCTGGTCTTTGACATTTCAGCAGAGGTCTAGACTCGAGGTTTGCCAGCGAGCCATGGAGCACATTATCCTGGGAGTTCGAATTTCGGACCGTGTCTTGCCACCAATCACAATACTGCGCGCTAAAACTAAAATCACAGATGTTACCCGAAAAGCTGCTTCTCTTAAGTGGGATTGGGCCTGACATGTCTGTTGCATGTCAGATGAGCTGTGGGCTAAAACAACCACTAGTTGGATCCCATTCAAAGTTAGGCGACATCGCGGCAGACCAAGGCGAAGGTGGAGAGACGAACTCGACTATTACCGGAAGGACTGGCCCGCAATGGCAGAGAACAGACGTGTGTGGAAAAAGGAGAGGGAGGCCTTTGCCCAGCAGTGGGACATAATGGGGTAATTTAGATTAGATTTAGGTTTGAGATTTAGATTAGAGTCTAGGGCAGAAAAAGTAGCATTGGCTCTTTTCAGTAGATAATATCCCAAATGTTTTTTCAGATTCTGGTAGAATTCTAAATGAAAAAAAATTAAGACAAAAAAATCGGCACGGCATTATCATACACGGCAAGTACATTTGAAATTAAGAGAAATACCTTCATCATAATATCTAAATCACTGCAGCATGCAGCTGAAGCATAATTTTTCTGTACGCATTACGCTATTTAAAGTCGAAAGCTATATAGGTAATGGTCTTTTGGTGATCGATAACCATCTATTTTTGCGGTCAGTAGACGCCATCTTTAAATAGTTCTCGTCATGCTTATGTCAGCGCATTCTTATATTGATGTAGGTAACACGTGAAATAATGATCATAATACTATATTATTACGATTCTCTTACATCATCGATAGTATTCTACATATTTTTTCCTTAGTACGGATGCGGTGACTCGTAACATTTTTTATTAGTTACCTACTTAGGCTCGAATTGGACTAACTCTGCGTTGGCTATGCTAAAGTTTTCTCAAAAGCAACGAGGTAAAAATTGACAAAAAATGCCTTAGAAGGTATGAACAATGCAAGAGACCAAGTGAGGACCACCACCAATTGTTTGACGCGCACTGCGCCTAAGTGGAAGTCCATTGTAGCGAGAGACGCAATTGCCAGGAGTCCAAGACAACCCAACACAAAACAACTTGTTGCAGGAAAGTGAGGAGACGTCAATAACCAGACCAGGAAAGACAGAGGTAGAGGAAGAACTAGACATTTGGCATTAATTCTTTCGCTCTGGGTGGAGCGGAAGGTCGTGTCAGAATCTTACTGACTAAAACCCATCCGTGTGCCCTTTGAGGTCCAGGGCCGCGGTGACTCTTTCGAACAAATTCCGCAATACTGGCAGGGAATAATATGCAACTTACCGACTCATTTTCACATTTTTTATCAGTTAAAGATCTTGCTTTCGACCTCATCCCATCTTATTTGAATTACTTCATTAGCCATGACCGAATCAAAGTTCGATGACACCAACAATACAGCAACATTTAACACAGATTTTCCGTTGAAAATTATGAAATGTCTGCGAGTTTTCTTACAGTATTTCGTTTGTGTTTCAGTTTAAAATTAATTTTGTTGTGGCCGGGTGTTTAATTTATTCTAGATTTGACGGACTACACTGCCATTTTTTTCATCTCTTTTGTAATTTCTCTCAGTGCCTCCACGTCGCTTGTGTATGAGGTAGGTTAATAATTTTTAAATCCTATAAATGTTACTACTAGTATTATCTATTGTGTTAGTCTGTACCTATGTGTGTCAATCAATCACGCCTCAACAACTAAATAGAGCTGGATGTTAGGATATAACCCTGGCCCTGTCCTGCCTGTCCTGCCATGGCTATGTCTATGGAAAGTGACTCATGAATCTTTTGAGAAATAAAAGTGTTTATCCGGCAAGCAAACCTCAGGATGTAGTGTTCAAAGCTTAGGTCTTGACTACTAGTAGAAGGCATAACAATTTAGCATGACCAGACCTGTCTGGAAAATCAGTGACGGTCAAGAGCAATGGAAATAGGCAATGGACCGGATTTGCAGTTTTGAATTGTGATTGTGTCAGACCTAGGTTTAGGTATGTCTAGCAGAAGACTTCAATGACCATGAATACCTATCTATTTTCATTGGAGGCAAGTGCTCGATACCTATTTACTTCCCTGTCCATCCGCACACTTAACGTAAGTTTCAGTTGAAAACCAGCGTAGAGTGGATGGGCGTGTCAGACTCTTACTGACTAAAACCCATCCGTGTTTCTTTTAAAGCCCTTTGTGTTCCAGGGCCGCGGTGACTGGCAAACAATTTTATTGTTTTAAAACATAGTTTCTTTATATTTCTTCTTACATATGTGTGCCAAATAAATGTGTTTTCTTTCTTTCTTTGTTAAAACCAAAAACATTGAATTTTGTAGGATAAGGCAGTTTCGTGAAGAAATTGAGTAGAATTAGGTTATATAAATAACTATCTTTGCTACATTTCCACCTAACCTTTTTCAGAGTTCGTATAATTAAGGCTAGAGTTCTTAATTAAATGATTAAATAAATAAATACAATGTTATCTCTTTCGCGCCCTATTTCGTTTATTTGCTATTTCTATTACGATATACGGAAACGATCAAGTATTTATCTGCTTGTTTTATTTTATATTTTATTTCAGTCACAAATCGGTTGGCTATTAAAGCACAAATGGAGATTAACAGTGATGTTTGTAAAATAAAATAATCTTTATTGTGCCCAAAAATACAAATCATCTTCTGCCTAGCCTTTTCCCAACTACATTGGGGTCGGCTTCCAGTCAAACCGGATTCAGCTGAATAACGGTATTTTACGAGGAGCGGCTGCATACCAGACCTCCACAACCCATTAACTGCACAAAGTACAAATTTTCTAGTAAATTGAAAACCTACTAACCCTATACTGGGATTCACTTTCTCGTCGTGTCTTATAAAAATATAATAGGTAAGTACATAAATTAAAATGGAAATATAAAAAAAAACTAGTTACTCTCAGTCTGTACCATTCCACTGAATTCCAAAATAACTGGGAGTCCGTACCTAACAGCTTTATTCGCAGCAAAAAATATATTTCCACTAATGAACATATCAACTCCAAATTACATAATCGACGAAAAGACAATCGATAGCAGTGGAACACTTACTCCATACTTATTTTTATTATGAAATAAAAAAATTGCATGGAGAAGGCTTTTAAAAAGTCCCACTCACTGTCAATTGACATTGCCCTGTTTCCAACCCACGGGCATTCACCTTCCGAGCCTTCAAACGCGGAAACTAACCTACCTGTGACCAACTGTTTTTACGTCTCAACGGTAACAAGGGCAAGTTCAACCTGCATTTTTATTAACGAAAGTTACTTGATATAAGTACGATTAAATGTATATAGGTACAGTGATATGTCCTGGCATTGTGCTACCATTTAAATCAAAGGTCGTGCTCTATATTTGTGGAGAGAGTCCGTTTACGTGGATTCATTTGTTTTTAAGAAAGTAGGCAATGGTTTTTAGGGACCCTCCTACTGTCTAGATTGCGCTTTCAGAATTTTCTGTATAGTATATATAGTCTTATGTAGAAATAGCTGTTTATTTGTAGCTTGTACCTGATAGCTACAACTTAATGAACCCGGACTTCCGGATTTTGACTCATTATCGAACAATGGGGCGCCTGATGTTGTGAGTGATTCAGAAGATAGCTTAGTTATTATTAAGGTTCTACCTTATCATCAATTTATCACATCCTTTTTTATGGCAATATTTCTATCCTTTTTTGTTGGGATATCCTCATGTACCCTACCACCTTCCGTATGGGAAGTCAGGGGTTATATCAGACTCCTACCGACTAAAACCTCACTGGTCCTACCGTTACTACGTGTTGGAGACCTCCAGAAATCGTCTTACCCGGGCAACCATTCCGAGTGAAGCGTTGGAAGGCCACCCACAAGGTGAACCGATGACCTTGTGAAGGGCGTGGGACTCGGGAGAAGCACTAGACTGGTCGATTTGAAGACACTTGGGGGAGGTCATGTCCAGCAGTTGTCTTTGGGCCGAAATGATGATGATGATGAGCAACCATTATTCGCAACGGTCTATTTAAAGACCCGTGGGTCTTAAAGAGAGAAAGTTCTAAATGATGGCGTAAAACTATATGCAGAAAGTGTATTAATAACGTCGTCCTCATTCAAAGTTGTGTAGTCATTGTATTAGTTTACTAGTCACATCTTAGCTCATCGCATCATAAGGACTTTTTTATCTAGACCACACTGGCCAATCCAAAAACCAGCAGGTAGCTATTAACCTCAACCAGGTTTTGTTTATGGGTATCTTAACTGCTAATCCAAACTTAATAGTTTTTTTTTTAGCCTATAGTGTTCCACAGCTGGAAATAAGCCTCCCCCAATTTTTTCTAGACCTTCTTTACTTGCGCCAACTCGAAACTTCATGGTCGCCACCTTCGTGGTGTGCGTCCAGATCATGTCGCCACCGCTAAAGAGTAAAAAGAGTTAAAATTGTTTGTTTAAGTATTGATTCGTTCACATAAAATCATTCAAAAGAATAGAAAGCTAAACTATCGATCAGTAACCGAGTGTCACCGGATTCTTGGTATCCCGAAAAAATGCACAGTTTCTGCGGAATAGGCGATGGGAGCGAAGCGACGGGAAGAACCTAGATATTGATAAAAAAAGTTAGAGAAGATCATAAAGTCAAAGTCAAGTCAAAGAAATTATTTCAAATAAACCAAATGGCTACTTCAAAAGTAGCTGTAAATACAGCTACTTTTGAATTGTCAAAGTCAGTCCGTCAATAACATGAAGCTATTTGCACGTTCCAAAGCGTAGATCTCTATGGAGAAGAACGTGTAAGAAACTCCACGGACACTCTTTTAATTGGGAGTCCAACTCTCACTAAAATGTCTAAGGGTTAACAAGAACTTCAACTAATGCATTACGCTCTCATTCAAAGCCTGGTGAAGCAATAAGTAGGTACATATTGGTTTACTAGTCACACAACCATGTCGGCTGGTTGGCTCATCGTAAGGACCTCAATAGCTAATCCAGATTCCTAAGGCAGCTCTCACTATGTTACATTGTGTTGGGACGTACTCAAGGTATTAAGGTTTTTTACACTTTCAGCTATCTAAAAAAATATTCTATTAATAAGACGCAAAATTTTTGTGTAAGTATAATAAACTCTGAAAAAGCTGATACGATTACAAAAAAAAAAAACAGTAATATTAAACGCCGCACCGGTCGATCTTCAAGGTTAAGCAACACATGCCGAGGTCAGTCTGTGGATGGGAGACCATTTTAATATATCGATTCTTCCGTGCCTCGGAAAGCTGCTGGTCCCAGCTGTAATTTGTAGATCTTTGACAGTCGTTGCGGGAAGTCAGCCAGAAAATCTGTCATGCCGAGGGGCATCGAGTTACCAAGTTTTTGGGTTGTGGAGGTCAGATGCAGATTGATTAAGAAAGCTACTTATATCATAGGATAAGATATACCCGGAAAAAAACACGGTTTCTTTGGGATAGGCCACGGAAGCATAGCCGCGGGTAAAAACCGGTGCTAGATGGATATTTTGAAGGTTTATGTTATTATAGTTTCCTTTTAGGAATGAATTAATTTAAATTACGTACGTACTAAGTACGTCAATGTAAAAAAAGCATAAATCAATCTCTTGAATCCTGATGTTTCCTTAATAATCTAAGTAACCTCACAAGCTAGATTGGGTACCTAACAAATTGGACAATAGCCAAAAGAAAGATATTGAGGGTTGTCAAAGTTAAGACTACCAAAATGAATCGAGCAAGATTACCTAAGTTCTATAAAACATCAGGCTCCTAAGAACGCAAGGAATTCAATGAACGCCTTGTAGGTATCACACCTACCTACGCCAAAAATCGTATACAAATATCCAAACAAAAAATATTTACCAAGTGTGTTGCAAAATAAAACTAAGTACTTATTTCTTTCAAGCTGAAACTGTTCATGATGTCCTATAAATAATGAATCCTGAAAATTTTCCTGAACACTCATTTAAAATTTCCTTCTTTCTCAATCCCTCTTTTTCAGTTGTCCTGTAGCCAGCGGCGGTCGCCATGGCAACTCCACGTGGTGCGCGGACGCACTTCCCGCGTGTCGGAGGTCGCGCAACGTTCTATATAATGTGAACAAGTTGCCCAAGCGCACACAACCACACTCACGCGCACGCCGCCAACATCACCCCACTAAACACTGTACGTAATAAAGGATATTTAAAAAAAGAACAACAATATAATTACGTTCCATTTTTTAATTTCAAACGTTTTTTTTCAAAAAATATCGTGTGTATGGACTTCTGAAGTCCGGTTGTGTTGTGGCGTTGGTAATTGTGGACCCACCACTGTACGTTTGGTTCTAGCGGGAGCGGTCAGTCCTGCAGCTCTGAGACCAGTCAGTCTGCGCGTACGCATCTACCACTCGGACACAGTGCGCGCGCAACACAGTGATACTGTGACAGTGACAGTACTTGTAAACCATACCAACATGAACCACTACGTGAAAATCGTAAGTAATTTTACTTTTGTTTGCCAATTAAAATATAGCGACCTTCGTGGTTGGCTGATAAGATTATTTTTGTATTCAAATTACTGGCCGTTAAGACAGTTAATTTTAATTAAAGAACTCGGCTACTGTTACAATATAAACAAACAATTAGACAGATTTTGAAGTAGTGTTTTTTACAACGATTAAATAATCGGAAACGTAATAGATCGATTTTTTTCGTGTTTAATAATGTCAGTAAGTCACGATAGTTGCATTCATAAGTGTTAAAGTGTCAATGATCCAGTTTTGGTTCAATTGTGTCAAGTTCTTTATCACACGGCTATAAAAAAATCAGTTTATATATGATGAACTTGAAAAACAATTATGAAATGGTCATTCGTAGTTAAAGTGTGTATGTTACACATTTGTGTAATGCTTGGAACATAATGCAATGTTTGTGTGTATAATTTGTTACGTCCTAGAATTATAGAGAGCAATTTAATCGTAAGATAGAAATAATAAAAGTATTTGAAGATTCTT